>CP137666.1:52534205-52753143 GCA_037976565.1 Mesocentrotus franciscanus
TTCAGAAATACTACCGTGTTCGCACATTTAATGGTCTTTGTAAAATTCTGATGGTACCAGTACTTCAATTATTTTGGTCTTAATTGGAATCACATTGGATGTTCAGTCGACATCTCTTAGCGAGCATTGAATAGTACAAGTTTTAAAAACCCCAACAATAAACTGTGGAAAAAGATTTACTATTGTAGAAGCCATTCAACATTAAAGGATAGCGTTTTGAAGAGCTCGTCACCAGATCTATTTCCCATATTCACCTTAGAGCTACCAATGAAACATGAACAGGAAAAGAATGTTTTGTAATGTAAATACATTTTGCCACTGGTTCGGCTGATCATATCAATTGATATATAAACACACACACACCCGTCATAAATTACTACATGCTGGACTAGAACAGAGAGCTACGATACATTTTTTTGTATTCTCAATCATATTTGGTTTGAGAATTCTACTTTTGACATGGCACTTTTTAACGCCTCTACGACTATTCTTTGTGTTTAGCCTTCCGCACAGACTTCTGTAATGGGTCAGTATCCGTGACGAGAGAACTGAACGTTAGGGATAACATGACCCTAGATTGCGTCACGGACTCGGATCCACATATTGATGTGTATTGGTTGGCGCAACAATGTATCAGACGATTACATAGCACAGGCTGGTACATCATATCCCAAAGGTGAAATTTATGAAAAATTCCGATATGATCCGCGTATTTCCGTCAGTTATACTACAGCTTTGTAAATGCTTCGTCTGATAAAGTGAGTAAGATTTAGTGCTTAACATTTCAAAATTACTGAGCAAGATTCAGCCTTGTACATATGTACTTCAACAAACGTTTCGAACAGCAAACCAAAATATCTATATTTTTATAACATCCGTGTTGTAACTTGCAATTGTTCAATTGATACAAACGTGACGTGACCTTATCTATGGTGGCTCTAAGGGACACGCAAACGCAAAAATTTGACGTATACGTATGCAACAAATTTCTTGTCTTTACGTCCAAGACGTGAAAATCAAAAAATTGACGTATACCTATGCAACAAATTTCTTGTCTTTACGTCCAAGACGTGAAAATCAAAAAATTGACGTATACGTATGCAACAAATTTCTTGTCTTTTACGTCCAAGACGTGAAAATCAAAAAATTTGACGTATACCTATGCAACAAATTTCTTGTCATTTACGTCCAAGACGTGAAAATCAAAAAAATTGACGTATACCTTTGTTTGGTAATTTTTTCATTTTTCTGTACTCAATGGCCCTGAAGGGACACGCAGACGTGAAAATCGGCTGGAAAATCTGCGTTCAATATTCACGTCTGCGTCTCACACGCAGACGTGAATATTTGACGTGAATTTTTTCAGTAAGCTGAGCACCTACTAGCTACATGCATATAGTGCCTAACATTTCTGTACCAACATTTCTCGCCTGCCGCCGCAGATGTGATGCGAACGAAGATTTTCTAAATGTCAACAAAATGCCTTTTTGTGCAGCCATCAAATGCACAAATCGACTCGTGAAAGGCTCCTTGAAAACATTTCACAAGTAAGTGATCATTTCATTTAGATATTACAAAAATTAGCGTTTAAAGACTGGTTTCATATGATAATCTAATCGTCGCGACATTGTACTATTTGTAGTCTAGTTTTCGCTTGTAGTCCCATCTGCTTGTTTTTATGACTATGTGTGAATATTTGTAACTTGGCTGGGCCTGGCCTGGCCTGGGGAAGGGGAAAGCCACAAAACATAAGTCATAAAGTCATAAACTGAATCCAATCAAGTGGGGATATGTGTTGGTACTTGGTTAGGTGTGAAAAGAAGAAAAGATAGGCAAACACATAAATATTTAGTCATTTTAGTGCTACTTCTAGCTCGAGAGCCTAGCCCTAGTATTACTATTAGTAAAAACCATGTTGTTAGACTAGTTTGTTGACACTGACAGCTTGCTCTCTATGTCAGTCAGTATGTTGGTGAAGCCTGAAACTGAAAGTGAAACAAGTACTGAGTTAGGGTCTAATAATTCAGTCATAACAAATCTAAATAACAAGAAGTCATTGGTTATATGTCTGCGCATAGCCATAGCATAGGCATAGCGACGTTGTGTGTGCTATACTTGTAGTTGTAATTGTATAGACCCCTACTTTTAATTTTTTAAGAGAGATATTTTGATATAGATTCTAGAGGTCTAGACTCTAGATCTTATTACACGCAATTTCAATTTGTTTTGACAATTAATATAGATCTACCTTTCACTAATAAGCGGAGGGCCAAAGTCAAATATCATGCTCGGTTTTGAGTTGCCTGCCACTACCGCATAAACTAAGCACACCTTGTTTATTTGAAAGATTTTATCATAATACACAATATTTCAGAGGTGTTTTTTTTTTAATTTGTTGCGAACAATCCTAAATCGGAGGGGGCGTCCAAAAGCGGCCCTTTTGACAAAAAATAGTATTTTGTGAATTATATTTTAAGGGAACCTTAAACCACCATGAGTTTGGTGTCATATGAAAGAGAATTAAATGATCTAAATTTTGATACCAATTTCAATGAAATTGGGATTAATTAGCATTGCAAATTTAAGTAAAAACATGATTTTTGTGATTTTTTCCAAATATTGAATTTTATCAATAATCGTTATTTTACATATATCAAAATTGGAGAAATGCATTTTTTGTAACTTTCCAGGAATTTACCCATATACAAGGATAATATTCTGTGAAAAGGAAAAGTGTATATGTCTCTTCAATAAAAAGTTATAGCAACCCAAAATTATTGATTCGATTTCCACAAAAACAACATTTTTGCCCACATGTGTATTAACTGTATGCATGTACGTGTATTAGTGTATTGAGGACCTGTTTGGCGTGTTTACATTGAGTTTTAAAGATAACTTTTGAGTAAAACCTCTAATCACCATGGATTTGGTGTCAAAAGATGGATAATTGAAATATCTTCAAGTTGATAACAATTTCATTGAATTATGTAGTGTGTGAAATGTAAATTTTGAGCCAAAAATTGTTTTTTTGTAGATATTTTTTCCTCTAATTTTGGCCAGTATTTCGGTATATTAACTGGACAACAGTGATTGAACATTTAGTGGTGCAGAAAGTTCAAGGGATTTGGAGTGCTGACTGCAATTGATAAGTACTTCTTGTTTACTCTGGGATGTTTCAGAAAATGTGGGCATTAGCAGTCCCCCCTCCCACCCCGCCCCTTCCAGCCGCTTGACATAATCTTGCCCATGACCTAGACAAGTTAGTGCATCTATCAACATGAATATAATATAGTATCGCCATGTTTGGTTTGATGGTTTATTTTGCCTGACTACTAAGAAAACATGTGTATGCTTGTAAGAAACTAGGGTACCCACATTCGTAAGTCCTCTCTGAGGAATTTTGGAATAATGCCTTGCCAAAGGGCACTAGCGAGTAGTGAATCCACTTCACATGGTGTCGCCTCCTCACTCCTGAACAAACCTCCTGGCATTGTGATTGATCCTATGTTCTATGTCCTGACAAGATATTGGCATTATCCTGGCTGTCCAGAACGCCAGCCAAAAAGGGAGTCGAGGCTGGTACATGGATAGATTCTGTTTAATTATCTACCTTATCTAGACTTGCTATGATGCACACCATGTTATAACGTTAAGAGTAATTAGAAGGATACTCAGAGAATGAAGGGGATGCTGAGAACATTGTTTTTTAAATTTTTATTCAGAAAATCCAATTCTCATTTAAATCAGCCAATGACCTAAATAAAATTTTGAAGAAAATGGAAAGAAGGCCCAGCTTACAGGCCTATCGTGACAATGGGAACGGTGTGGGGATTTTTTTATCCAGGCAAATAATGATGCATTTTTCCTTTTGAAAAAAAATGTTGGATATATCAAAAATACATGTAGGTTAGGAAAAGAGTCCTTTCCCACATCATAAAAAGTCTGAGATTTTAATCACCAAGACATGATTATAATGCAAAGAAGTTCTTAATTTTGAAGAAAATGATGGATAAATGCAGCATTATGCATGTATTATGGGGTGAGTTTGGAAGAAATCTTGGAATTATTAATTCCTTAGTTTTGGTAACGTGTACATCCTGGAACATCCTGGAGATGGGTTTAAGAACGTTTCACCAACCCCGCCACCCCAATTTGAAATAGTAATGAGATTTAAAACTACCAAGATGTGTTTAGAATGCAAACTAGTTCTGAATTTAGAAATAAATTAAGGCATAAGACATGAAGACAATGTTTATAATGGAAATGGGTGTGGGATGAATGTTTGAGAATTGAATCACCATGTATGGTAAATAATAAAAAATGCATTTATGTAAATAAGAAAATGACATAGTTATTCATACAAACAAATCCCTAGAATTAGAATTTCCTGACCAGATTGAAGAATATTCAAGAAAAAATGGCTCATTAGATTTTAAAGATTTTTCGTTATATGCAAGGATACAATGTTTATCAAACTATTGAGTTGACGTGGTGTCAACCCCTCACCCCCTCTCTTTTCTCTCTCTCTCAATCGACGCATGTGCTTTACTTTTTACAAGGGGCTTCCGCTGACAACTGCCAGTGACAAATTTGTCATTTTGGGTAGATAAAAGATACACGTATCCTATAAGGAAAGATCCAGAGACAGATTGGCCGTGGGGAGTTTGGGAATTTTCCCACGAGCAGCTCTTTATTTTTGGTTGGATCAAGGTCCAGTCGATTTGTGGTCTGAGGGCCACTTGATATATATGCATCTTACATATTCAGTGGGCAGGTCGCATAACACTTTAAAACCAATGTTCAGTCCCAGTCTGCCCCTGGAAACATCAAATAAGTTTTGTGTCAAAGACATGATGTAGAAAAATAAAAAGGCCTGTCTAAATGTTGTAGTCCTGTTGTTATCTGGTTATTCGATCTTTCGACAAAGCTGTAAAAGTTTTAGTTGCTTAAGGACATATAGTGGATAGGAATTTTAAAACAAATAATTAATTTTACCACATTGAAACAGCATCCAAAGATATATTAAATTCATGTTGATAGTGAAGTTGTGCTAGTGTGATCGGAAGACGTCCAAATTTAGAAAGAAAGGCGAGTTAAGGCAATTTCATAATGTCGCTCCTTTCTGCTTAGGCGAATCCAAGGTGAATAATGAAATATATATTAAAACAATTTAGGGTAAAACACTGATGTGCGAACCCTTCCTTTTCAGAACCACAAGAAGGCCTGAGTGACTCCCGTGCGGGAAATATTCAGAAATGAAAATAGGAAATTCATTCCCCACGCCCACCCCTTCGAGCAATACCCTAAGCCTTAGTTATAAGTCTTCATTAAATTTTTCATTAAAATGTATAAGAGGTTTGGGCGTTCATAAACATTTACCCTCCGAAAAATGGACTTTTTTAAATAAGAGTACCTTAGGCCAGAAAATCTATATACACATTGCTTTTTGTACATACATGTATATTTATGAAGCAAATAAATATCAATGCAATAAACTGTATTCTAATGCTTGTAAATTAAGTAATGTTTTCTATATTAACGCAAATAAAAGTATTTATATGTGTTTTCTTCAATAATAAAAATAAAAAAATGTTTGGCTCAGACTTGATATCCACATGTATTGAAAAGAATTTACAGCACATTAACGCTTCGGCTTTATGCATGGTCTTCTGAAAAATTACTTGAGGATTCACAAGACCGCCATGTCAGTTTTATGGGCATCCCAACAATTTTTCTGAGGGTTCAAGAGACCTACATTGTTGGTCTCGTGGCTGTTTATATAATCCCAGCTAAATCACAAGCATGATTTTTTTAAAATGATCTGTCTTTGATTATGTTCAAATATTTGTCTTTACCATGACAAGATTGTACTAAGCGGTCAGATGACAGATGGAAGGGGTGGTGTCAAATAATAGTTAATTGTGTGTGGGGAGGGGATGAGGCACCTGCCCATGCCCCCATTTTCTAAAACATCACAGAGTATAGAAATACTTATCAATTGCACTAAGCACTCTCCTGGCCTAATCCTTTTAACTGTCTGGACTGTCTGCATTACTTTGTTCGTGTTCATGGACTAACTTGTCTTGGTCATGGGCAAGATTATGAAAAGAGGCTGGAAGGGGCGGGGTGGGGGAGCAACTGTCAATGCCCACATTTCCTGAAACATCTCAGAGTACAGAAGAAATACTTATCATTTGCAGTCAGCACTCCAAATCACTTGAACTTTCTGCAATACTAAATTTCCAGTCACATTTGTCCAGTTACTATACCAAGATACTGGCCAAAATTAGAGGGGAAAAAATATCTACAAAAAGCAC
Source organism: Mesocentrotus franciscanus (assembly GCA_037976565.1). Taxonomy (NCBI): domain Eukaryota; kingdom Metazoa; phylum Echinodermata; class Echinoidea; order Camarodonta; family Strongylocentrotidae; genus Mesocentrotus; species Mesocentrotus franciscanus. The sequence continues at coordinate 52,540,523 of CP137666.1, forward strand.
CTTTTGGCTCAAAATTTACATTTCACACTCTACATAATTCAATGAAATTGATATCAACTTGAAGGTATTTCAATTATTCATCTTTTGACACCAAATCCATGGTGATTAAAGGTTTACTCAAAGTTATCTTTAAAACTCGATGTAAACACACCAAACAGGTTCTCAATACACTAATACAGGTATATGCATACAGTTAATACACATGTGGGCAAAAATGTTGTTTTTGTGGAAATCGAATCAATAATTTTGGGTTGCTATAACTTTTTATTGAAAAGAGATATAAAGCTTTCCTTTTCACAGTATATTTTCATTGTATAAGGGCAAATTCCTGGAAAGTTACAAAAATGCATTTCTCCAATTTTGATATATGTAAAATAACGATTATTGATAAAATTCAATATTTGGAAAAAATCACAAAAATCATGTTTTTACTTAAATTTGCAATGTTAATTAATCCCAATTTCATTGAAATTGGTATCAAAATTTAGATGATTTAATTCTCTTTCATATGACACCAAACTCATGGTGGTTTAAGGTTCCCTTAAAATATAATTCACAAAATACTATTTTTCGTCAAAGGGCCGCTTTTGGACGCCCTCCGATTTAGGATTGTTCGCAACAAATTTAAAAAAACACCTCTGAAATATTGTGTATTATGATAAAATCTTTCAAATAAACAAGGTGTGCTTATTTTATGCGGTAGTGGCAGGCAAACCCCTCTTTTCTGACTTTGGCCCTCCGCGGCCCCAGATCTTTGCCATATTTTTGGACATCTGCATCGACTAGCCTATCTGCATGCTGCAAATAACCTTGCATTAGTTGCATACAATACATGTCATGATGTGAGTGACATGCATACGCATCCATTAGCATTGACTACTATGCTTTGCTGGAGTGAATGACATGTAGCTTTGGCTTTTGCTTTTGAAATGCTTTGCTTTGTAAAATTGATCTGGACAGGTTCATGCAAACTGTCACTATGCTGTGATGTTAACAAGATTATGTATTGCAAATATTAAAAGAATGCTTGATGGGGTACGTGTTTATTTTTTGAAATAAAATCAAACAGCAAAAATTGACCAGTTAATTTTTGTTATCATTGTCTGGACACACATCCCCCATGCTATCATGCATACAAATAGGACAAAGGCAAATGCAATATAAAAGGCAAATGCAATATAAAAGGCAAATGAAATGAAGATGTTCTCAGCATCCCACTTATCCTCCATTATCTTGTTTTCTATTAATTTCCAGGTTTCCAAAGCTGGTCCAGCCCTTTTGAAAGAATGGCTTGTCAAGATGAGGAGGGACAAGTGGACACCAAGCCAGTAGTCCACCGTGTGCTCGGACCACTTTGAAGCAGAGTGTTTTGACCGCATTGGCCAGACAACCAGACTTCGCCAAGGTGCTATTCCAACCATTTTCCTCTTCCCTGATCATCTGCAGAAGGTAAACACCAAATGAATGCTAAATTCTCTTGTGGTAATGATTAAAGATGAAACTTGTGAAATTTGATAGATTATTTGAATGTTTCCTTTATTTAAGAAAATATTGTATGGTGAGAGCTAGAAGGGTGTTAAATCATATATTTTAACACAGAGTTAATTCCCTTCTGGCTCTCAACAGATGATTATAATTGTTCCAGTAGTTAATTAATTTCAGTTCAATTCAACTTTCAATTCATTTCCAGATGAGTGGTTTGAATCATAGAAAAGTTCTTCTAAAAGAGTTTGCATTTCAAATCTTAAATGCATATTTTACTCATATATTGTGGGAATGTAAACTGATCTGGTCCAAAGTATGTATCCCTTTCCAAAAGAAACCAGTAACACCAATTTAAAAATGCAATTTCAATTTCATAAATGTAAGACAACATTTGAAGGCATGATGTTTCTGCTGTATATCGGCATATCCATGAGAAGGGAACAGAACATTAAAAAAAGAAATATGTCTTTATGAATATCATTTGCTTTACTTCTGTCAAGTAGTATGCAGGTTTATGTTGTCCATTTGCACATAAATGAACATCTTTGTTTATATTTAAAAATCTATCTGAAATGAAAATATAACCTGAGTTACTATAGAAATGCCAATATAATGGCTGTTATATTTTAAGGACAATGATTAGTGAAATCTGTGAATTTTCGGAGAATTAACCATTTCTTTTTCCAAACTATTTTCATCTTTGTCCCTTATAGACTGTTAAGAAACGCAAGCCTCCAACAAAGCCTAGAAGCAGTGAAGACATGACTAGTCTTCCTAGCACATCAACAACTCCACCACTCCTCATGGCTCACAGGGGCGGATCTAGATTTTTGCTAAGGGGGTTTGACCCAATGACGATGCGGAGATGTTTTCCGGCATCTACTAACACAATGGAGACCATAAAAAGCAGTGCATGATAGCGTCTTTTTAAATCAAGTAACAGTTTAATACACAGTTATATCCAGAGTTATCATGTGTTTGGTTAAGTTACCAGGGGTTGACCCAATGACGATGCGGATACTGTGTGGGTCTGAACACATGATGGCGTTTTCTATGCACATCACATTTTCACTTGGCAGCCCAAGGGTTTAAACCGTCCACGAGTCCGAGCAACGTAGCGGCTGATGTTTTCCTGGCATCTACTAACACAATGGAGACCATAAAAAGCATTGCATGATAACGTCTTTTAAATCAAGTAACAGTTTAATACACAGTTATATCCAGAGTTATATGGTTAAGTTACCAGGGGGGTTGACCCAATGACGATGCGGATACTGTGTGGGTCTGGACACATGGCATTCTTCTATGCACATCACATTTTCACTTGGGAGCCCAAGGGTTTAAACCGCCTAAACCCCCGTAGATCCGCCACTGGGCTGGTACATTACATTTTACAATACATTTTACATATTTATTGGTTTGCATGAAATCTAAATGCAAGATATTGTCTACTCAATGTGAGAGAAACAAAATTATATTTTATTCCATTTCATTTGGACACTAAGAAAAGTTAAGAAAGTAATTAATTTGTGTTGTGATGTTCCTTTACACCTGTATGAAACCCTGAAAGTAGAACTATACTATATGTTAATTCAACTGTTTTGTTTAGTTTTCCAATTCTTCAAATTATGCTGACAATTTACCTGTATACATGTACTGGAATTATGATGTATAGTGATATTACTGTTTAGATCTCGACTAGTGTTTGAAAAAGGACAACATTTTGTTAATTATTTCATGTGATATTCAACATTTGTTTATAGTAACACAACTGTAAAGTGGTCTTCAATGAGCTGAACTAAATGCATTTTTTGTTGTTGTTTTGTTCCAAAGTGATGTATGAAATTGTGTTAAACAATCAGAGAATCAATATCATTTTTTCTTTTCACTGTATAGTATTAATTAAAAATTAAAAATGTATAACATAATCTTCATGAAAACGGTTTATAAATATTTAACTACATGTATGTAATTTCATAAGTCAACTTGAGATGTATTTCAGTAGCAATTGAAGAAAGTAAACATTAATAAATTATAAAACAATTCTTTACATTTCGTGAAAACAAATGGTAATAATAATTTTTCCGTTGTGTCATGACTTGCATGCTTGGAAATGGATTTATTGTGGTAAATGCCGAGAAATTTCGAATACACATAGTACAGAGAGAAGGGGAAGGGAGGGAGGATAGGAGAGAGAGAAAAAAGAAGAGAGGGGGAGAGACAGATTGGGAGAGAGAAAGGAGAAAGAGGAGAGAGAAAGGAGAGAGAAGAGAGAGAAAGGAGAGGGGAGGCAGATTGGGAGAAAGGAGAAGAGAAAGGGAGAGGGGAGGCAGATTAGGAGAAAGAGGAGAGAGAAATGGGGACATTGGGAGAGAGAAATACAGAGGGGAGACAGAATTGGGATAGAAAGAGGAGAGAGAGGGAGAAAGGAGCTAGAAAAGATCGAGAGAAAGGAGAGAGAGAGAGTGGTGAGACATTAAGAGAAAGGGAGAGAGAGAGAAAGAAAGAAATAGAGGAAAAGGGTGTGATAGGAGGGGGGCAAATGGCAACAAGATGCACAAAAGAAGTAATTGCTTGGTACAGGCAAAATATGTTTACAAATATCAAAGCGTAATGTATCTAGGCCTATGTATCTATGTCAATTTTAGACCATAAAATATAATGAAGTGGTGTACAATCAGGAAGCTGTATTCCTGGTACAATTAATGTCGAGATAAAGCTGTTTAAAAACATAGCAAAACAAACCAAGATACACTTATCTTCCTGCATGGTGCTCAGCTTACTGAAAAAAAATTCACGTCAAATATTCACGTCTGCGTGTGAGACGCAGACGTGAATATTGGACGCAGATTTTCCAGCCAAAAAATCTGCGTCCAATATTCACGTCTGCGTGTCCCTTTCTGGAGGCGCAGACGTGAATATTTGACGCAGATTTTCCAGCCGATTTTCACGTCTGCGTGTCCCTTCAGGGCCATTGAGTACAGAAAATGAAAAATTACCAAACAAAGGTATACGTCAATTTTTTGATTTTCACGTCTTGGACGTAAAAGACAAGAAATTGGTTGCATAGGTATACGTCAATTTTTTTGATTTTCACGTCTTGGACGTAAAAGACAAGAAATTGGTTGCATAGGTATACGTCAATTTTTTGATTTTCACGTCTTGGACGTAAAAGACAAGAAATTTGTTGCATAGGTATACGTCAATTTTTTTGATTTTCACGTCTTGGACGTAAAAGACAAGAAATTTGTTGCATACGTATACGTCAAATTTTTGCGTTTGCGTGTCCCTTAGGAGCCACCATACTTATCGGTTACAATAAAACCCAACTACTATCTACACCCTCAGCACAAACTGTGTTTTCCACTACAATCAAGGATGATGATCATGATAGTATCAACGGCAAAATGATTATCATTGCAATTGCTGTGAGTCTCTCGGTTGTGGTTCTCATCATGACAGTTGTCGCGGTGGCATCAATTCGGAGACAAGCGTTGAGATCCAAACGTGGTCGAGCGAACTTGGATACAATTGAATACTGTTCGGATTCCACTGATGAGGTAGGTAGTTTATCAGTGTAAGTGAATTTCATATTTTGTTGCACATGCAGCCCCGATATATAATGTTTTCTAGTAAATTTCAGCTAATTAAATACGCATTTACTAACTTCGATAGCATTGGAAATCTGCAAAGAATGCTAGACAATGGTTGAGAAATTAGAAACAAAGGTTTATATAGAAAGTTTACTCTGCTACACTACCATTATTATTTGATAATGCACCATGCTTCATTTGTGAGGAAAACCACATGTTGTTCTTTAGGCAAACTGATTTCAAGCGAGTAACAATGTAATATCATAGTTCTAACTTAATCCAACCAATTTTCCACCTATTTATCTTCTTTAAAAACACTAGAATTTCTCCACACTCGCCATCCACCTAAACCACGAATGCGAGAGCACAATACCAATAGAAACATATGATATGTGTACTGAAGTTGAAGACAACGCCCTGGCCTATCCGAGCAGCTTCTTGCCTCTCACAGATACCTCACCAAGTTCACATGATTACGAATAAGTTGGCAACAATCTGCAGGAGGACAAGGAGACGACTAGCTCCAAATTTCTTCTTTTTTCCTCACTTTCAATTTATAACACAACTTCTACTCACATGACAATTTGCGATGACATAAAGACAGAAAAAATGAATCTTCTTTTAGAAAACAAGAAAGTTCCAATGGTTCCAATGAATCTAGGAGTCTATTATTCTAGATAAAAATTAAGATACGGTCAAACCCGGTCAGAGCCATTCATTAGAAGAGTTTGGCCAACCCGGTACGAGTTGGACACAACATGGCGAATATTCCTTTGTTGGACAAGCAGAAAATAAAAGAATATACGCCATGTCGCTCCCAAGTGACACCAGGTTAGCCAAAGTCTGTGTATAAATGGCTCTGAACCCTTTAAACCTTTACCACCATCTGGGGCAAGGCCATATTTCATCTTACATTATAGACTTACACATGCAATGCATGCCATGTAACCAATTTAGTAGATACGGGTGATCATACTATCAAATCATAATTGACATTACCAGCTTTCATTATTTTATTTTATTTTTATTTTTCGCCCTTCACTTATCTTGTAAAATGAAAATGTGAAGGAGAGGATTTGTCTTTTCTTTTATCTAGTACATCCTCTTAATCACTAAATAAGGCTTTAAATAAAATGATTAAAAAAAAAACACAATTTGAATTTTCATTGTTCTTACTCCATATATATCAGCTACATCTATTTCAGATTATTTCAATATCAGATTATTTGCAGATAACTCCAATCTATTTCATACCTTTCAAGCAAATCTAGAAGAAATAGATGTCAACGACATGAATGATAAATATCAAGAAAATGCAAGAATCAGACAAAAAATCCGCATCACCCCACTCTTACATACAGGCCCCGCTGAACGTTTTTCAAAGTGGGTGAGGGAGGCTAAAGTATTTACGAAAAGGTAGAGCATAGCGTAAATTGGCGTGGGTCTAGGGGCAAAGCCCGGGCGGGGGGTCAAGGGGCGGAGCCCCCGGAAGCCCAGGAGGTATGGGCATTTATTACGGTCAGATGAGCATATTTCGATACCTTATTCATGACACTGGCAGGCCGCTAATTGGCGTGGGGTCCAGGAGCGGAGCTCCCGTAAGTTCAGGGGTTTTATAGGCATGAATTACCGTGAGATGAGCAACTAGGGGCACGCCTTAGGGCCCTAGATGAGGTCCAGGGGGCAGAGCCCCCGAAAGCTCAGGGGTTTTTAGGCATTTAACTACGGTCAGATGAGCATATTTTGATACCTTATTTTTGACACTGGCAGGACACTAATCGGCGTGGGGTCCAGGGGCGGAGCCCCTAGAAGCTCAGGGGTCTTAGGCACTAAATTACGGTCAGATGAGCATACAGGGGACCGCCTTGGAGCCATTGAGTAGGTCCAGGGGGCAGAGCCCTCGGTAGCTCAAGGGTTTCAGCCGTTTAATTACGGTCAGATGAGCATATTTTGATACCTTATTCATGACACTGGCAGGTCACTAATTGGCGTGGGGTCCAGGGGGCGGAGCTCCCGTAAGCTCAGGGGTTTTAGGCATTAAATTACCGTGAGATGAGCATCTAGGGGCATGCCTTAGGGCCCTAGATGGTGTCCAGGGGGCAGAGCCCCCGAAAGCCCAGGAGGTATGGGCATTTATTACGGTCAGATGAGCATATTTCGATACCTTATTTGTACACTGGCAAGTCACTAATTGGCGTGGGGTGCAGGGGGCGGAGCCCCCGGAAGCTCAGGGGTTTTAGGCAATAAATTACGGTCAGATGAGCATCCAGGGGACCGCCTGAGGGCCATTGAGTGGGTCCAGGGTGCAGAGCCCTCGGAAGCTCAAGGTTTTTAGCCGTTTAATTACGGTCAGATGAGCATATTTTGATACCTTATTTTTGACACTGTCAGGACACTAATTGGAGTGGGGTACAGGAGCCGGAGCCCCCAGAAGCTCAGGGGTCTTAGGCATTTTATAACGGTCAGATAAGCATTCAGGGGCTGCCTTAGGGTCATGGTGGGGTCGAGGGGGCGGAGCCCACGGAAGCTCAGGGGTTTTAGGCATTTAATTACGGTCAGATGAACATATTTTGATACCTTATTTGTGACAATGGCAGGTCACTTATTGACGTGGGGTCCAGGGGGCGGAGCCCCCAGAAGCTCAGGGGTTTTAGGCTTTAATCACGGTCAGATGAGCATATTTTGATACCTTATTATGTTGTGACACTGGCAGGTCACTATTCTTTCTTTCTCTCTTTCTTTCTATTTCTCTTTAATATACTTTTTCACAAAAAGTGGGGGGTGAGGCCCCGAGACATGTAGGCCTATAAATAAGCATTTCTTACCTGATTGTAAATTAAGGAATTTGTCATTTTCGCATAAAAAGTATAATTTACTAAAAAGTGGGGAAAAATCTCGGAAAATTATGGCATTTCAGCAACATTTGTAAATCACTGGTATCGAATTAGAAATAAACCACGTTTGAATTTTATTTAGGGGCAGCCCACCCCCAAGCCCCCAAGCCCCCGTCAGTACGCCAGTAGGCCTCCCCCGATCTACACCTTGTTGGCGGAAAATAATGCAACTGATCTCCCCTACCTTTCTTCTTTCCCTTTTTGTTCTTTCCCTTCCCTTCCTTCTCTCTCTTTTAGGTTTGCTGGGGGGGGGGGCAAGGGCCTTTCGGCCTTTTGGCCGATCCACACGTTGTTGGCGGGATTAATCGCAACTGATCTCCCCTTCTTTTTACCCTTTTCTTTTCTTCTTCCTCTTTTTTGTTCCCTTTTAGCTCTCCTCTTTCCCTTTCCCTTCTTTTCCTTCTCTCTCTCTCTCTCTCTTTGTTGCTGGGGGGGGGGCCTTGCCCCTGGATCCGCGCCTGAAGCTAACGACAAGGGCTGAACAAACTTGGCTGGTTGGTTTCGTAACGCCTTCTTCTATTTTAAGTATTTGTTTCTAGGCAGATTAATAATTTCATTTGTTTAAAAATGAACGTCCTAGCATGTCCCAACGCGACCCTGAGATGACATATTTAGTGCTCCATGAACCTGCCGCCATAACAAGTCCCTCTCTTTTCATCACTTTCAATTCATAACACGACTTGTACTCACAAGACAATTTGCGATGTCATAAAGACAGCAACCATGGATCTTCTTTCAGAAAACAAGGAAGTTCTTATGGTTCCAATGTGGCTATTATTTTGAAAAGAAATTGAGAAACAGTCAAACCCAATAAGAACCATTGATTAGGAGAGTTTGGCCAACCCGGTTCGAGTTGGACACAATATGGCGAATATTGCTTTGTTGGGCAAGCACAAAATAAAATAATATACGCTATTACGTCCCCAGGTGAAACCAAGTTGGCGAAAGTCTGTGTATAGATGGCTCTGAAACACTTGAACATCTACCGCCATATTTCAACTTACATGCAGAATTACACATACAATGCATATCATGTAGACAACTTAGCAGATACGGTACGTCAATAACGTCATTCTATCAAATCATATTTGAAAATAACCAGCTTTCTTTTCTCTTTCTTTCCTGTCCTTTCACAGTTTTTTGTAAAATGAAAAGTAGATTTGAAGGAGAGGATAAGTCATCCTTTTCATCACCAAATTAGGCTTTTAATAAAAAAATTTTCAATAAGCTCTCTCTTCATTTTTATTAAAAAGTAGAGCCACCAACTACATGACTTCAATTTTCATTTTCAATACGTTTTTGTTGTGGATCATTTTACTTGAATACTGCTCTTTTATGCTCTCACATTTACTTCCTTTATGTGTTTTTACAAACCATTGCTCATGTTAGATATTTGCCCCCCAAACAAATCATTTTCTAAAACCCCTTTTATGCTTTTGACAATGCTGGGCTTATTTATTTTCATAAAGTGCAAGTGAATGATATTATCATAGCCGATTAACCTACAACTTCCTCGAAGATTTATTTCCAATAAGTCACTTAAAATAATCACCATAGCAACACCTCTTTCATCCTCCTCCGGCTCTTGATTTGGTTTCATTTTTACCATGCTCGCGGCTACTTTAACAAAGACTGGAGGAATTTTGGCGCGGTCAAACTATCATCTCGGTAATCTTTTCAGGAAATCTTTAATATCGGCATATGCAAAAGATAGGGGGATACTATCAGGTCTGATATTAAAACTGTATTTCGCTTAAATCACTCTTTATTTCTCACAAGGTTCCTATAAAAAATGAAAATATGAAAGATGGATTAAAAGTGGAAATAAAGACAAATCACATTTCCAAAGGAAAAAATCTAGCGCATCCTGCATAACAAAATAACAATTTCTTTAATTTCATATCACCTGCGTGGACCTGAATCTTTATATTTTCAAGGAGTGAATAATTGTCCATAGGAAAGCAGGAGTTCAGTTTATTGGTCGACTTGTTTTTCAAGCATCACTGACTACAACACCCCCTTATTTTTTCCCGTCAATTGTTTTATATTCAAACACTTTTCCTTTGACGTATCTCATTATGTCAGTAGTAAAAAAGTATCCATATGCACTCAGTTTGTCCAGTGATGTTTTCCTTTTCTATGTTGATTATTCACTTTGCCAATGGCCATCTTAAGATATGATCAAAAACGAGACTTTCGAACTAAATTTAGTATCAGCAAGGATGAACTTGAATGAATCTCAATAATATTTGTTGTGATTGAAACTTTTTCTTAAAGATTCTATCTGAACTTTCTCCATGAATGATTTAAATAAACAAAGCAAAAGATTAATTTAAACGTCTTAAAGACAAATCAAATGACGATATTGTGGAGAGAAGAAAAAAATAGAAATATGCTGAAAACAGTATCAAAAGAATGCAAAACGAACATAGTACAGTCATTCATTACATGAGAACGGATGTAAAACTAGTAAGACATGGGATATCATTAATAAGTTCATAAGTGGGAAATAAATAAAATGTCACAAATTGCTAAAGTGGGCAGACTTATTAAAAAGGTCAGTGGAAACAATGAACTCCTGACATCTACTATTATTGATATTGTCAATGAATTCAATCATTTGGGCTAAATATTGGTCCAAAATTACCAGATACATTGTGAAAGAAAAGTATGTCACATAGACCTTACTTGGAGGAACATATATACGAACAATTTTAGATTTTGCTGGTGTTTGCTACAGTCTTTGAAAAAATAACGAATGGCCGGTTAATACAGTAATTAAAATCAAATTAAAAAAAAAATTCCATCACCAATATGGATTTCGTTTAAAAAAATACAGTTAAAAATCAGCGTTGATAAACTTGTCCTCATTATTTCAAAATTGATAGATGAGTGTAGAGCTATTTTTATGGACAAATTATCTGTATTTACCTTTATGTATTACCTCACTAATAATAACATACCCCACTCGTTGACAGATTATTGTTTAAGAATAAAGCAACAAGTATTCAACCAGACAAACAGAAGGTCGACATGTACATCTACCAAAATTTAGGACTACCCAGTGACAGTTTCGTCTTTCTTTTTAGGAAGTGAATTATGGAATAGAATACCAAGTGATACTAAATTAAAAACATCCAGAAACCGTCTAAGGAATTAACAAAAAAATGATTTATTATGTCAATAACTATTATTGTATAGTTCCTTGTATATAACACCGTGTAACTGAGTTTATAAATGTTGTAAAGCTCGACTAGACAGTTTTTTGGCACGATTTACCATCCTCGGGCATAAAATTTGATTCTGTAATATTTCTTTACTATTGTAAGAAATATATTGTTCACATATTGTTACTGTTTTTGGTGAATAAATTAAATATTAATATCAAATGTTTATTTTGATAGGACGTATTCACTATCATGACATTATTAGGAATTAATAGCAAGTTCAATCAATGGCACGAGTATTTGAAGAAGTAGTCATTAAATGTACCTATGTTACCTTGACAATACGCTCTGTTTTATAAATGGCATAAAATCGAAAGCTATGGACATAAGAAGAAATTTCTGAGCAAGCTAACGACAAGGGCTGAACAAACTTGGCTGGTTGGTTTCGTAAAACCTTCTTCTATTTTAAGTATTTGTTTCTAGGCAGATTAATAATTTCCAAGTTCATTGAAAAAGAAACCGTACTTAAGGGTATTGAAATGCTTTAATGGGTTTCGATATATTATGCTGTCTTATTGATTATCCTGTTACAGTGGCGCATCCAGACCTAAGCCTCATGAGGGCCCGTTTTTATAGCCCTGGTTGGCGTTATGGGGATGTCCAGGTAAACCTATGCTGAGCATCACTGTTTATTAATGAGCACTGACTTTTCTTCTTCAATGTGTCTATTATATTTTTGTGTTTTGTGTGTCCCTAGAATAACGTGCTAACTACTAGGGCTGACTTTTTTCCTTAGTCGGAAATCTGTCGGGGGGGGGGGCAAAATGCCCCCTTTCTCCTTCAAATACGTCATTGTCATGTAACCAATCAGCTGCTTTAACTACTTATAAATCACGATTGCCTTTTGGTTTCACTACGTTTAGAAAGTTTGTGGGTAATCGATGAATGTCGACACTTTTGCTTCACCTTAACAGTAGAAGTGATATTTCCTTAAGAGCAGTTTAAGATCGGTTGGATGCAGATCTGGGAAGTAAAGGTGCTGTAACCCTTTATATTGGCTGTTATATTTACAGCTCTTGTTTATAGACATGTTGCTCATACGTGCCATGAGCTCTGTCTCTTGAAAGTGGACTGTACACCATTAGAATATAACTTACTAGATATGCCTCGGTACTTTTGGTCACTTGGATGTTTAAGGGGGCACGGCAGTTGCAATGATATCAAAGGAGAGTGAAAAATGAGGCGTCTAGATACATGTATATTCTAGTGAAAACCGAGGACGATGACTTATTATCTATGTGAACTAATGTTGTTAATATTATAAATTCCCCCAACGGCAGAGATGCTATTGCAATTTCATTATTGAAGGAGTGTGCATATTGGATGTCTACACTGCAGAGGTCTATTGCATAGGTGCTTTAAATAATATCTGCAGACATGAAAATCTGTATTGCTTTCATAGCTTTTCTTTGGACTTTAGCTAGTTCAGTTGAATTCTCTCATGGGACAACTGCATCAGTGACGAGAGTACTTAACGTTGGAGATAACATGACCCTAAATTGCGTTACGGACTGGGATCCAGATATTACTTTGTATTGGGTTCGGCGCAGGAATGAATCAGACAAATACTTAGCAAAGGATGGTACATTATATCCCAACGGTGAAATTCATGAAGAGTTGAGGGATGATCCGCGTATTTCCGTATTTGTAAATGTTTCGTCTCATAACATGAGCATGAATCTTGCGCTTCGCATTTCAAACATTACTGAGCAAGATTCAGCAGAGTACAGCTGTTTTTTAGACAGATACACGTATTTGTATGTTTATGACATCAGTGTTGTAACTTGCAATTGTTCAATTGATAAAAACGTGACGTGTGACCTCATCGGTTTCAATAGTCCTAAGTGGCAACTTTTGACGATCTTCTTTAATGGAGAAACTGTTTTTAATATAACTCTTGCGAATGGAAATCGTCTGGAATTTGACCCTGAACATGTTAACAAGATGGCCCTTGAACATTCCATCCATGTATCTTCAGATGATGGTCTCCTGTCAAATATAACGTGCATTCTTCCCGTCCAGTCAAACCCGTCATCCACACAGAGGACGACGACCACTGTCTTGCCAAGCCAACCTAGACAGTCATCCGCACAAGGCACGACAATGATCATTAGCCACACCAATAAACCATCTTCATCGCATGATTTCTTAAGCACACTGGTAACATCTTTACAATACACGCAATCAACAACGATGAGTCCACAATCAGGAGCGCAACGGTCATTGCGTTCTTCTCCATCGCCACCTTTCTCACAGCCGTCCATTTCTTCTTCTTCTTCAGAGATGATCCCTTCGCCACCACGAACAACCGAGAATGTAGAAATCCAAGCGACTTCATCGACCAAAATGCAGATACAAACGGATACCACGACAAAAAAAACAATGCCAAATTCTATATCTCAATCAACCCTGGCTGTAAGTGCGTCAAAGGCTACAACTTCAGTTTTTAATTCATCACCATCTCAACCAGCGTCAACGGTACGAACGTCCATTTCACCGACGGAAGCACAACAGCGATCTACACTTTCACGACGAACTGAATCTTCCTCTTCTTTAACAATAAAAACATCATTGGAAACATCATCAGAAAGAGACGAGTCTTCAACAGCAGATATGACCACAAAACTAAACACCAAGAGGCCGTCGGAATTCTCGCTTCCACAGACAGAAAAGACATCTACGTCATATCAGGCAACGTTATCTACTACTAGGACAACTAGCCAAAAGACAATTAAGGAAGAGAGTGACTTTAACAATATAATAATTCCGCTTTGTGTTAGTATTTCAGCAGGGGTCAATTTTATGGCAGTCATCATTGTAATGAAGTTTCGGAGACGATATTACAAATCAAGCAATATTCGAGATATCAATACATCCCGAAAAGCTCGGGCCAAATCCACGGGGAAAAGGCTTCAAACACTCTCCACTACGATCCCAGACTTCAATTTCCAGCCAAGTGCGATGAGAACTTGTCGTTTAAATGATGAGGAATCGAGCCAAGGTCACTATTACACGTCTCCCGTGGACTTCCAAACACAACAGGATATGCCGACCAAAACTTTGAATTCGCTTGAGGTTGAACGATCTAATTCCAGGGTGGCTCTTTCTGATAAATGGTCTACTCGAAACGGAATGCATGCGAGTGCGGTAATTCCAATGAAAGAGTTGAAAGACTCAAATTGCCAAGATACCCCTGATGATCACCTTTATTTTCTCATAGAAAAGGACAGCACAAATTACTCTTCGAAAGGAAATACCTGTACCCCTTTTTATGTTAAACCTCATCAAATGGAGGGTGCTAGTTATAAGCCTTCAGATAACGAATGTGAAGCATCGGATGAAATGTTCGTGGATAACATCCTCTACGAATCCAGTGATAGAGTGCCCATGACGATGAAAGGGAATCAAGGACAGAATGCAGATGAAACCCAAACGTATTTTGTTCTAGAAAATGACAATCTTTACTCTGCACCACCACCATTTGATTCTCATCTGCAGGAGGATTCTGATGCCGGACCTTTGGGACACCAATACGAGGACATCGATTCTACAAGAAAACTTGTCGAAGGGGGTGCCCGGTGTAGTACACCTATGTACGCAATGCCCGGCAGACGCTCAAAGACAACCGAAGCAAGAATGAAAGGATGTGACAAAGGATACCAATTGGATACTATAAAGGATGTCAACGAGACTTCATCAGCAAGTATGGCTTCCGAGTCCACTGTAGATATGGGTCCACTTTATGCACAAATCGATTGAATTGCTTTTGAATGAAAATAAAATGGACAGTGCCACCATGGACATTGATATTTGTTCTTAAATCCATGGATTCATTTTATTTCTTGGACTTTTTGTTGTTGTTATAATTATTATTATTTTTGTTATTATCATTATTGTTATCATCATGACCATCATCATCTTCGTCACCACTATCTAGTTCTGAATAGGATATTTTAATGCAGTTTAATGAATATGGTCCCATATTATTCCACTTGTATCTATTACTAAATCCAGATATTTTGATGTTTCGTTAATGAATGCCAGTAATTTGTTTGTGTAAACATCTGGAAAGAACCCCCAACAGAGACTGTATTGCTCAACGAAATGTGTGGGTTTGCCCAACGAAATCTCACCGAGGTTCTTATAAAGTCGTGTATTAAGGGTTAAACTATTACCGGTCACTTAGCGCTACTTCTCCGTACTACAGAAAAGCTTGTCTTGAAAAGTTTTTGACAAACAAAATACATGTAAAGATCCGATGATTGAAATCCACGGACTTTGAAGCAGTCAAGCTGCAGCTTACAGTGAGGACCCTCAAAACAATGAACCATCCAAATTTGTATACAAGAAAGAAGACTTCTTTTAAGAATGGACGAATACTGATATAAAAAAAAATCATATTTCACATCAGTTACAATGTCAAATGAACATACAAGACTTTTTTAATCTGTACACGTTTTTGTTTGTAATTCACACGTAGACAAAAAGTGTGGTTTTAACCGTGGTCTAAACACCTATTTGAACGAAAAACCTCACTAAAGCGGAGTTGAACAGCGGTCCAAACATCAATGTTTTTGCACACATTCGGCTCGCTTTTGTCCGCTTGCGAGATCTCTGACTGCCCGAATGCCACCGCAGGATTGGTAGCAAAACGATTTCATATACCGGAAGTATAATGATGATATGTAAAACGTCGATGTTTAAACCTCACTTCGTTCGCACGTACAGCGCTTGCTGAAAATCCGTGGTAAATTTTTTTTAAACGCGCAATTTGTGAGGTTTGAACCACGGTTAAAACCAGTGGCGTAATGAGCGAAAAAGTTTTTTTTTTTTTTTTTTTTTTTTTGGGGGCTGGCAGACAAAAAAATCCGCATCACCCCACTCTTAAAAAAATCTTTAAAAAATCCGCATCACCCCACTCTTACATACAGGCCCCGCTGAACGTTTTTCAAAGTAGGGGGGGGGGCTAAAGTATTTACGATCAGGTAGAGCGAAGTGTAAATTAGCGTGGGTCTAGGGGCAAAGCCCCGGCAAGGGTCAAGGGGCAGAGTCCCCGGAAGCTCAGGGGGTATGGGCATTTAATTACGGTCAGATAAGCATATTTTGATACCTTATTCATGACACTGGCAGGTCACTAATTGACGTGGGGTCCAGGGGGCTAAGCCCCCTGAAACTCAGGGATTTGAGGCATTTTATAACGGTCATTGAGCATTCAGGGGCCCGCTTTAGGCCCCCTGGTGGGGTCAAGGGGGCGGAGCCCCCGGAAGCTCAGGGGTTTTAGGCATTTTATTACGGTCAGATGATATTTTTTTTTAAATACCTTATTTGTGACACTGGCAGAACACTAATTGGCATGGGGGTCCAGTTGCGGAGCCTCCGGAGGCTCGGGGGTTTTAGGCATTAAATTACCGTTAGATGAGCATCGAAGGGCCCCTTAGGGCCCTAGGTGGAATCCAGGGAACAGAGCTCCCGGAAGCTAGGAGTTTTAGGCATTTAATCACTCTTTCTTTCTATTTCTCGTTAGCAGGGGCGGATCTAGCTTTTTGCTAAGGGGGGATTTGACCAAATGACGATGCGGAGCATCGTCCATGAGCCGCCAAGCGGCGAGGCGGTTTGGGGGGGGGGGGCTATTTTGAACCCCCCGGCCCGTAAGTGATGTTATCCAGGCATCTACTAACACAATGGAGACCATAACAAGCAGTACTTAATAACGTCTTTTTAAATCAAGTAACAGTTAAAACAATTTGACTCAATGACGATGCAGAGCGTCGTCCACGTGCCGCGTAGCGGCGAGGCGATTTTTTGGGGGGGCTATTTTGAACTCCCGTAATCCACGAGCCACGTAACGTCGAGGCGATTTTTTTTTTTTTTTTTTTGGGGGCTATTTTGAACCCCCCGGCCCGTAAGTGATGTTTTTCTGGCATCTACTAACACATTGGAGACCATAAAAGCAGTGCATGATAACGTCTTTTAAATCAAGTAACAGTTTAATACACAGTAATATCCAGAGTTATCATGTGTTTGGTTTAAGTTACTAGATGAGTTGAATATCTTTCACAATATTTGCACTTGAAAGGTTTTTCTCCAGTGTGCGTTTTTTTTGTTTTTGTTTGGGGGGGGGGGCGGCCCAAGGGGGAGGTTTAAACCTCCTAAACCCCTTAGATCCGGGCCTGTTTAGTATACTTTTTCCAAAAAGTGGGGCGGAGCTCGAGGCACCGGAGCCCCGTCGTTCTGAGGGCCCTGCCATGTAGGCCTCTAAATAAGCATATTTCTTGCCTGACTGTAAATTTAGGAATTTGTAATATTCCAACAAACGCATAAAAAGTATAATTTACTAAAAAGTGAGGAAAATCTCGGATAATTATGTCATTTCAGCAACATTTGTAAATCACCGGTATCGAATTAGAAATGAACCACGTTTGAATTTTATTGTGACACTGGCAGGACACTAATTGGCTCATCCCCCATCAGTACGCCAATGCCTCCCCCGATCTACACCTTGTTGGCGGGAAAATCGCAACTGATCTCCCTACCTATCTTCTTTCTCTCTTTCTTTCCTTACCTTTCCCTCCCCTTCCTTTTCCCTTCCTTCCTTCTCTCTCTTTTAGGTTTGCTAGGGAGGCAAGGGCCTTTCGCCCTCCCGATCCACATGTTGTTGGCGGGATTAATCGCAACTGATCTCCCTCTTTTCACCCTTTCCTTTTCTTCTTCCTCTTTTTGTTCCCTTTAGCTCTCCTCTTCCCTTTCTTCTCTCTTTTTTTGCCGGGCGGGGGAGGCAAGGCCTTTGCCCCCCATCCACAACTTTTTGGCGGGAAAATTGCAACTGATATCCCCTTCTTTTCTTTTCTTCTTCCTCTTTTTTCCTTCCCTTTATCTCATCTTTTCCTTTTTTTCTTCTCTCTCTCTCTCTCTCTCTCTTTTATTCTTCTTATTATTTGCGGGGGGGGGGCAATGCCCGCTCGCCCCCCTCCCCCTGGACCCGCGCCTGTGGAACATTCCCTCCTGAAATGACCCTCCTCGCCACATCCAAAACGAACCCTGGGCGCAGGCGACTGCGCATTCCCCCGCGTACCCCCTAGAGCTGCCGCGGTCTTCTCTAAGCTCTTCTCTAGGCCGGACATACGGGTATCCAGACTTTTGTGCTAAACTGGATATACGGTTATCTACTAGTTACTGTTAGTGGACACTAAGGCCCATTAGTGACTATAAAAACATATGCTCTTCCTGGCTATTTGGGAATGTGTCAGTTTGCAACAGAAATGGAGAAACGCGCATTTTGTTGAAAATCATGTGATATCACGAACATTTATAAATCACTTGTATGGAATTGAACATAAGTCATGGTTTAATTTTTTTTTTTTTTGGGCTAGCGCCCCCCCCACCAGTACGCCAGTGGTTAAAACATCACTAATAATCGCGTTTTTGGGGGGAGGGGGTGGGTGGAGGGGGGAGGGTTCAGACGTATAAAATATTGATGATCGGACCGCAGCTAAACCTCACTTTTTGACATACGTGTGAAGGGCCGACGAGTGACATAATTTATCTGTAACGATTCAAGACTCACAATGCGATCTTCATATTATGTTTTTCCAATGAAAATTATCTGAATTTTGACTAATTTCAATGCCTAAGGTAAACAACACCTTATATTAATGCATGATCTTTGTTTCATGTTGATCGTAATACAAGGCTGGTAGATTACAATAAACTTGTTTCTCGTGTACACTTTCATTTTGAGGAAGAAAATCTGTGACTCACCGCTGTCAATGGTTATAAAATCGCACTGAGCATTTGTGATTAAAAACAGTATAGTGCTTATAATTAAATTCTTTGAATTGTTCAAAACTCAAGAAAGACTTAAGGCTTTCACAACCCCGTCAAGACAATCATACAGGAGGACAAGAAGAGTTGAAATTGAAAAAATGTAAAATAATATATATCTGCAGAATCATACGTTTTCAAAAGAACACCGAATCTTTCATGTGTCTGACTTTTTCTTTAGCTGTTTAATTCCGCTTTTAACCTAATTAAAAATCATCTTTCACGCCATGGTAAAGTTGAGTCGCTTAATCTGCATCAAAGAAAAATGAAATATATTTAATCACTTATAACAAATTGTTTAACATATATACATTTGAAAGTTCTAGAAATGATTTTAAGTAGCCTATGGATTGTGTAGGCTGCTTAGCTATCTGTCTTAAGACGTTTAGTACTGTAATGGGTTATTGTTGTCAAAGAAGTCTGTTTATTGATTTTATCTTATATAATTCTGTTATAGTCCATATGGAATAATTGATGCATTTCAATGAAACGCACATAATTTATCAAGCAGTTTTTATATCAATTTATACTGTTTAACGTCTATTCCTTATATCCAATTTATTGCTATTGATAGTTGATAATATTTGATAATATTTGATCTATTTTCAACCGATTCACTTATTATCTGTAGGAGTATAAATTTGAATGATAATTCAATTTCAATACATTTTACAATAGCATACTGTGAAATCCAAAGTGTTTGATAATGAATGACGGGGGTTGTGAAATGGTAAAATAGCAATAAATAGCTTTCTTAATACGCCCCTTACAGAGAACTTACAGGTAATTATTCTTATTCTTAGGGAACCATAATGAAATTAAATCATCAACAACTAACAAGATTTGTTTTTTCTTGTTTTCTGTGTTGTTGTTGTTGTTGTTTTTTTTTGGGGGGGGTAGTTTTTGCGTGTTCTGATAGTGTCGTTTCTCTGTTTTTTTTTCGTCTTTACATTATGAAACATGGTCCGAGTTTAATTTTTTCTTTTTAGTTGAATGACATGTGATTGTTTTGTATACATAATATGTTAATTAAATGTACCATGTAATAAGACATAAGAGAAACAAGGTTTGTAATTATATATACTGTAAGTTTAAAAGTCATGTATTACTATGTTTAGTATGTTCACAAAAAAGTATGGATCAGTTCTGAATCCATTATTCATATAATATGTTCCAAATACGTTAATGGTAAAACAAATAAAAGTTTGTTAACAATGTCAAATTATGATCAATAACAATTACTTGATACAACAACAAAAAACCAACGATTATATGCAACACTTTGACTTTGAACAAAACATGTAACTTCCTGGTTCGGTGTACGTTTTCGTTTCCCTTTTTATAATTTAAATATTTGGCATGAAAATAGAAGTAAAAGGGTGCACGACGGTGAGGAGAAAGAGAGAGAGAGAGAGTTTGGAGTGGGAGAGTAGATGACGGAATGGATGTAGGGCATAGTTGTAGTGTGTTTGAGACGACTATAAAATCATTTTGTACAAGATGTGTCCCTATATATGACTTTGTTTCTTTAGGAGTAGAGAGATAGAGTGAATATAAAGTTAGATTAAAATGATGAAAATTGTGTAGTGATAATAATCAAAAGACCAAAATAAGTTATGGAAGAAAAAGAAATCAATTAATTGCACGTGTATGTGTGAAGGTGAATAAATTTGCATGTGTGCGTGTGTGTGTGTGTGTGTGTGTGTGTGTGAGTGTGTGTAATTCATAAGCCATATGTTACCCGGCTGAACATTTTGATATGATTTACTTTATATATATCCACACAAGCTTTAATTGGGTACCCTGCAATATACAAAAGTAATTGTGTTTATTCAGCTATGTGGGCGTCAGTTAACGACGCCTATGTAAATTCCTCCCTAGGGAGTGGACAATGTGCGTGGACCTATACTATATAAGGTCAAGCCTCAATCGGATGACCGGGGCAAACATGTAATCTGAGAGATTATTCTTATCACTATAATGTAAAGAAAGGGGCTGTGCCAAATTACTTTAAGGGGAGAAAGTCTCAAAAATCTCTATTAAGCCTAATAAGAAGAAGGGAAAAGAAGATTTGTTCAAATATGAAATTGGGGAACATGCACTTGCCATAGGCCCTCACGGTCACCAATATGGTACGAAAACATCCCATATGGAAACGTTGTATCATCAACTCAATCTGACTTACGTGCATAGAACAAATAAGCATTTTTACATGAAAAAGTTTTTTTCCAGCATTGGGGTGCCCGGGAGTCACTTGGATAACCTTATAAAATATTAATGAATACAAAAAATGGCACTTTCTCTGTACTTTTGTCGGAAAAAAACATAGTAATCCAGCAAAATGTCGTCTCATTTTGCGTTGGAGAAGAGCAAAATAGCGAGTTTCAATTGCACTTCGGCCCTCACTCGTTCCACCGTGGTCAGGCGGCTTTGGGTGAGCGGCTAATGAATATACTAATCGTTCTTCTGGTATTAAACTTGTTTTGATTGGTTGTATATTGTCGGAATTTACCCATTCACATAATGGAACTACGTGCCCGATGTCGCCAGTGGCCCGTGACCCCTGCACTCAACACTGTGTGGAAGTTAGTTTGTGGTCAACTTCTTTTATGAGACAAATCCAAGGAAACGTTTCCATACCCCCCGAGAGGAGATGATGCACACTGTGTGCGTGACTAGATCGCATGACCAGGTTAATAATAATTTGTAAAGTGCTAAATAGATCGAGATATATTATTATTAGTATTGGAAGTAGCAGCAGCAGCAGCAGCAGTAGTAGTAGTAGTAGTAGTAGTAGGAGTAGTAGTAGAGAGTAGTACTAGTAGTAGTAACAGTAGTAGTAGTAATTATGGCCACTCCTGTGGCGAAGAATATTAACATAAAACAATTTTGCTCTCAGTATTCTCCATATAATATGGTTGGGTAAGATGTTCTTAAAGTAAGCTAACTTCAACGTTGTTAATAACGTCATTTTTATTTACCTAACACGAAAATACTTACAGAAAAACACTACATGTTTTGTGCGATACTGAAAATATCTACTTTTTGAGAGAAAGTTTCAATGTTGGTAATAAAATAACCAACCATGTTCCAAGATACAAATTAGAATAATGACAAGATAATTTCTTTGAATTTCATTCCCGTTTTATATCTAATGACAAACATCACAAAATCTCCACATGCCAATATCAGGGCACTATCAATATTATACGAAATCCCATGCATGCCGGAAAAAAAGACAGCGCCCTCCCGTATCCGAACAGGTTACAACACAACAATGACGCCTCACACACTCCTGTTGACTATGAAGAAGTCGACGGCTATCTCCAAGGAAAAGACATGACATGTTGCACTGTTTCAAACGTTGAACACGAATATACACTCTTGTATATGGCTCCCATAGACAGAGACGTTGACGTGGGCGGTTACATGGCTCTCAGCGTTTCAAATGAGAATGCGTCCAGTAACTTGGCTCCAAGCGTTACGGGCGAGAACATGGAGGACTACATGTTTATGGATCCCATTGTTGGCGATGTTGAAAGCGATGCGGGAGGTTACGTAGTTTGTAACGTCACAAGAGATGGGGATGAGAAGGTTTACCAGGTGCCCAAAGTTACGGGGCGTGGTACTTCTCGAATAACTTCATCGAACATGAACGAAAATGACTACCTCGTTCCCAACGTATTGCTATCTAATGTCGATACGACTCGATCCTCCCTGAGGGAGGACAGGAACGATGAAAATCGCGGTGATGAGGAAGAGGAGAGCTTCGTCGTCTCAGTTGCTGATAAGACCACGCCGCCCGACCTCGCTCCCATAGAAAAGGACTTGCAAGGATAAGACAGATGGTGCTTCTATGGTGATGGGTAGATAAAAGATCGAGAATGATGTTGACGAGGACTAGGACTACATCGTTGCAATTGCCAATTGCACTAGTGAAAAGGGACGTCACATGTTATAAAAATAAGAAAAATAATTTGAATATACTTTATTATCATGACATACTACTATATTCCCAACTGCACCACAAGGAAGCAGGTTCACTTAACATCATTTCAGTTCATATCAGTCGTTATTTGTTCGTTCTAATTTTTTCTAAGGTTTTTTTTTAATATGCAACGTTGTTAACGTTACGTGTGAAGTTGAAAATAACATCCTAATTTTGCCACCCTTCCCCCTTTCTGTTTGTATTGTCTGCACTTATGTTAGGTCTATACTTGTACAGTAATTTGTTAAATTTTAATATAATTATATGAATGTATATCACGGCATTGGTGAAAAGTAGCTCTCGGCCGATGACAGGCTGCGACACCATGTGTAAATAACTGAACTCCACTCGTATAAAGAAAAATTGATGACGCTTTAAGAAATATCAGGCAGTTGAACGATTAAATGTTTACTTTTACTGTATATACTTCAAATAATTCATAAACTTTCATTATTTACGAATTGAACTGTGTGCAACGGCCTAACATGTTCAAGTGATTGTTTCGTTGTAGTCAGTGTTTTTATCTTTGTCTCTCAAACTTGCAAAAAGAAATAGAATAACCATTGTAAAAAGTGTAAACGCATTTAATATACATAATGAAACTGAATGCAGTATGCATGTAATTGCGAGTAATTACACATTTACATGATGTTACATGATAACTAAAAGTTCTACTTTCATCTCTGCAGATAATGTATGTATTGGAAAGTACTTTGAACTATGTAATTATGTTTCACTGTATCATCTCTCTCTCAAACAAAGAGGTTAATGGTCTTTTGTCTCTTATTATAAACTTACCAAGTGACTCTAGTTTCCAGTCTCTCGATACTTAATTTGTTCAGTATAATTAAATTGAGCCTTTCGGTAAGGACATAGTGAAATACAAATTCGATCTCTCTTTCATAAGTAAGTTTATAGTTTAGACTGAGGAGCTTTCTTTATGATGATTAATTGGCATCAGTTATGCACTCACATGAATATAATTATCTAGTGCGGTTGTTTTCCAAATTGATCTGGATAATGCAACGACCTTGGAAGAAATAATTCTTATATATAAACGAATGGAGAAGAGCTATACCCTTAACTTCAAGTTTACGCCATCGTTGTATACAACTCACCTTCATGACAAAAATATTTCAATTCTTGGAAATACTGACGAAGTTAACAAAGTTGGACAATAATTTACCTTGAGAAATTGATTTGAGCTATTATCATTTTGCTGTGATATAAACTACGGACATGGGGATTTTCAGTCTATCTACAACTTTCCTGTTATGCGTTACTTGGTCTACAGTATTTTCTGCTGGGTCTGCTTTATCCGTGAAGAAAGCTTTAAACATCGGGGATGACATTACCCTGGATTGTGTAACCAATTGGAATCCAAATATTACTCTATACTGGGTTCAGAGAAAGATAGGATCAATACGAGACAGCTACATAGCCACGGCTGCCCCCCAAAATGAGAACGGGCACATTTGGCAACTTTTCCGAAACGACTCGCGTTTTTCGTACAGCTATGAAAACGTTTCTTCGAATGAGATTTAAAAAAAAAAATTGCTCTTGCACTTTACATATCCAGCATAACTGAGGAAAATTCAGCCAACTACATTTGTTTTTCATATAATACTCGATCATTCAAAAGAAGATATTTGTATACGTATGATGTCCTTGCCATCGATTGCATATGTTCTTTGGAATCAAATGTGGTATGTAATCTATTCGGGTTACATTTGAGTGATTCTCTATCGGTATCTCTCAGGGTTGATTGAAGAATTTTCACAGGGATGTTAAGCGACAGCCGTTTAGAATTCTCATCAAGACTTATAAATGAATCAGCACATCACCATTCTATTGAACTATCTTCATCGGATGGCGTCCTATCAAGTATTTCCTACACTCTTCCCATTGAGACTAGCCAGGCATCAACGCAGGCAATGACGACGTTCTTCCCCACCAAAACTCACCCATCATCCTCGAACACAGTGACAATGTTCTTCCCAACTCAGTCTAACCCTTCTTCCACACAGAAGACGACCTCGGTCTCCCCCTCCCAGCCTAAATCGTCACCCACACTGAGCAGGGCTTCGGTCTTCCCCTATCAGCCTGATCCGTCATCCACACAGAAGACGAACACGGTCTTTCCGTTTAAGTCTGATCCGTAATCCACATAAAAGACGACTCTGGTCTTCCCTTCCCGGCCTAACCTGACATCAACACAGAAGACGACTACGGCCTTCCCCTCCAAGCCTAACCCGTCATCAAAACAGAAGACGACTTCGGTCTTATCTACCCAGCCTGATCCATCACCAGATACCTCAAACAGAAAATTGCAATTCTCTTTCGAAAATTACGACACAACGATCTGTCTGGCAGCCTTTAACCCCAATCACTGTAGGATCACAAATGGAAGATAGCACTTCCGAACCAAGCACAACAACACCAGCGTTGATGTATACCACTCAGGTACAACACGATATCACAACCGACGAAAGTGGGTCAAGCAGTACGATAACCTTGCGTTTTCCATAGGTATCAGTTGCGTTGCACAGGTCGCCATTTTGCTATTCTAATAAAGGTTTTAAAAAACATGCTGCATCCCTCAAGCAAATATGGAATTACGGAAAGGTCGGGGTAACCCTAAACGGATATAGATGCGAACCCTCTCCACTACTGTCCCAGACTTTACCTTCCACAACGGTGAAATGAAAATTTGTCATTTACAGGGAAATGAGTTGAGCATAGATAGCTCTCCCAACGCACCGATCATGGATCTTGGGACAGAGCCGGGTGTTTCCCCCGCGGATGAAACCAACGTTATGAATATCACTTCAAGTGATATTGAAAAATCTGATTCGAGGTCGGTTCTCTCTGGCAAAGGACTTGCTGAAAACGCAATGAACAAAGACGGCTGCGCCATTTCAGAGAAAAGGTTGAAAGGCACTCCAGGGCAAGATGTCCCTGAAGTCCATTTATATTTTGTTTTTGTTTTGTTTTATTGTAGTGAGCTGACATTTTTGTATTTTATAATATTAAAGAGAGATAAAATAGAGATGGAGAAAGCGAGAAAACCAAGAGAGAGAGAGAGAATCAGACGGTACTTACAAAAGTATAGTATACATCTTTAAAAAATACTGCATATATCGATCCCGCTCTCATAAAAAGAGACAAAATACTTCGTAATATCTACGCCCCATCCTAATAAAGAGAATAACAGCTACATGATGAAAACATATTTCTACATGCCTGAGGCGCCGAAAAGTCGCAGCATGGTACATTGGCTTTAGCTGAGCTGTCGTAAGGCTTAGTAAGAATTCATGATTTTCTACCAATGCGTTAAGTGCCCAGCAGCAGGGCGCGAACGCATATTTGTGTGTGTATTTTTTGTTTGTGTATTTTGTATTTTGTATTTTGTATTCTGTATTTTTGGGGGGGAGGGGGGTATGTTCTCATTATCGCCACCTGGGTTGAGAGTGGCAAATGTAGATTCGTGTCTCATCAAAAGGCATAAGTACCTCGGCTTGTACTCGAACCCCTAACATTTGTATCCATTCTATGGATTTAAAAAATTTAAAATCTCACTTTCTAATGAGATTGGAGCAGGAATTATATTTCCATTGTACGTTGACAGCCAATCAGGCGGTTCCAAATAGCATTGTCACCTGAATAATACATCTTTAATCATTTTAGACAGTAATGAGTGACATATTCATCAACGATGTATGCCCCTATCCCCTTGGAAAGCCATGACAAATAACCCCACTCAATCTTGCAGTGGGTCCAAACGCTACCCTCGATAGCCCAGGGTACTTTACACCTCCCCTGTTTATCTAATTTTGGATACTCCATTGCGTAGGCCTATTCAGTGGCGGATCCAGGGGGGCCCGGGCCCCCTCCCCTAGCAAAAAAACAGGTAAAAACACCCTTTTTTTGAAAAAAAAGAAGTTGGGCCCAAGGGGGTGGCGGTCAAAAAAATTACCCTTCCCGGATGGAAAAAATTATCGGGTGCCAAAATTTTTAGTTTTGCTCACTCCCCCCCCCCCCCACTGAGCGAAAATCGACCGGCACGATTTTCAAATTTTCGCACGAAGTGGGCCCCTTTTTAGGCCCCCTCCCTTGCCGCCGGCTGGATCCGCCCCTGGGCCTATTCATTGAAAGTGAAAGTGGCTGAGATGGTTCTACAAAATACTCAAGGTATTTGCTCCTCCAATGCAATGTCCACTTGAAAGTTTCAATACGCCTCTCTTTAAAACATTCGAATAATTATCAATCAGAGACAGAAAATGAAAATGAAAGCAAACGATAAAGTTGCAAGTTTCTACAACATAATAGGAGCACAATCAAGCAGATTTAGTTCTCAACTGTTATTGATTTCTTTTAAACTACTCCTCGCTGGCACATCGTCGAGAAACCATCTTGTAATTCTTTTGAAGAAGACATTTTAGTTACAGAATTTGTTACATTACAGAACAACTTCAGAAATACTTTGTTCGTACAATTCAAAGTCTTTGTCAAATACCGAAGGTACCAGTACTTTAATGATTTTGGTCTCATATTGGAATCGGAGTGGATGATAATTTGACATCTCTTAGCTTGACCGTGCGAGTATTGAATAGTACAAGT
Source organism: Mesocentrotus franciscanus (assembly GCA_037976565.1). NCBI lineage: Eukaryota > Metazoa > Echinodermata > Echinoidea > Camarodonta > Strongylocentrotidae > Mesocentrotus > Mesocentrotus franciscanus. The sequence goes on from CP137666.1 coordinate 52,568,151, forward strand.
TATTAAAACCTACAAATAAACTGTGGAAAAAGATTTACTATTACAGAAGCCATTGATTCAACGTGAAAACAAGGATTGCATTTTGAAGAGCTCGTCACCAGATCATTTTCCAATATTCACCTTAGAACCATCAATGAAACGAGAACAGGAAAATATTTTTTTGTAAAGTAAATACATTTTGCCACTGGCTCGGCTGATCATATCAATTGGATATATAAACACACACACATCCGTCATAATTTACTTCATGCTGGACTAAAACAGAAATCTACGCTACAGGCATTTTTCAGTTAAATTTGGTTTGAGATTTCTACTTTTGACATGGCACTTTTTAACGCCTCTACAATTATTATTTTGTGTTTAGCCTTCCGCACAGACTTCTGTAATGGGTCAGTATCAGTGACGAGAGTACTGAACGAAGGGGATAACATGACCTTAGATTGCGTTACGGAAATGGATCCAGATATTAAGATGTATTGGGCTCGGCGCAATAATAAATCATCCAAATACTTAGCAAAGGCGGGTATATCATTTCCCAACGGCGAAATTTATGAAGAATTCCGTTATGATCCGCGTATTTCCGTCAGTTACTACAGCTTCAGAAATGTTTCGTCTGGTAACATGAGTATGATTCTTGCGCTTCGAATTTCAAACATTACTGATCAAGATTCAGCCGAGTACATCTGTACTTCAACAAACATTCCGATCGATAAAACCATCAATTTGTATGTTTATTACATCAGTGTTGTAACTTGCAATTGTTCAATTGATACAAACGCGAGGTGTAACCTCATCGGTTTCAATAGCCCTCAGTGGCTACCTGTGACAATCATCTTGAACGGAGAAACTGTTAAAACTGTGGTTAATGGGAATCGTCTGACATTTGACCCTATACATTTTAATGATTTGGCACATGAACATTCCATCCATGTATCTTCAGATGATGGTCTCCTGTCAAATTTGACATGCATTCTTCCCGTCCACTCGAACCCGTCATCTACACAGAGGGCAACGACCGCTGTCTTGTCAAGCCAACCTAGACATTTATCCGCACAAGGCACGGCAAGGATCGTTGACCACACCAATGAACTATCTTCATCGCATGAAGTCTTAAGCACACTTGTAAAATCGTTGCAATACACGGAATCAACAGCCGTGAGTCAACAATCCAAATCGCAACGGTCATTGCGTTCTTCTTTATCGCCATCTTTCTTACAGTCGTCCATTTCTTCTTCTTCGGAGAGGGTTCCACTGGAAACGTTCTTTAGTGTGATCCCTTTGTCAAAACGAACAACAGAGAATGTAGAAATCCGAGCAACTTCGTCGACCAAAATGCAGGAACAAACGGATTCCACGACAATAAAAACATGTTCAAATGCTAAACCTACATCTCCCCTGGCTGTAAATGAGTCAAAGGCTACATCGTTAGCTTTTAGTTCATCGCCACAGGAAACGTCATCTAGTCTGATCTCTTTGCTACCACGAACAACACAGACAGTAGAAATCCAAGTGACTACGACAAAAACCCAACTGCTACCTACATCTTCGGCACAAACTGTATCTCCCTCTACTTTACGAAGTATAACGGCAAATATGATGACGAAGCCGTCGGAGTTCTCAGCTTCACAGACAGAAAAAACATCTACGGCATCCATTTGGGCAGCATCATCGATGCTGTTATCTACAACTGGGACACCGGATAAAACAATCAAGGATGATGATCATGATGGTCAAATGGTTATCCTTGCACTTGCTGTGAGTCTCTCGGTTGTGGCTCTCATCATGACAGTTGTCGCGGTGGCATCATTTCGTAGGCAAGCGTTGAGATCCAAACGTGGTCGAGCGAACTTGGACACAATAATTGAAGACTGTTCGGATTCCATTGATGGGGTATGTAGTTTATCATTGTAAGTGAGTCTCATAACTTGTTGCACATGTAGCCCCGATATATCATTTTTCTAGTAAAGTTCAGCTAATTAAATACGCATTTACCAATTTCGATAGCATTGGAGAAAAAGGAAGTTTTATTCTTTAGGTAAACTGATTCCAAACGAGTAACAATGTAATATCATAGCTCCAACTTAATCCCACTAATTGTACAGCCATTTATCTTCTTTAAAAACCCTAGAATATCTCCACACTCGCCATCCACCTAAACCATGAGTACGAGAGCACAATGCCAATAGCAAAAACTTCTATGTGTACTGAAGTTGAAGACAAGGCCCTGGCCTACCCGAGCAGCTTCTTGCCTCTCACAGATACCTCACCAAGTTCACATGATTACGAAGAAGTGGGCAACAATTTGCAGGAGAACAAAGATGCGGACGACAACACCTTTCCTAACGTAAGCGGTAAGGATACTGAGGGTTACGTTATCATGGTATCCAACGTTAAAGATGAGGATGCGTTCGGTTATACCATTCCAAATGTCATGTTCCACAACGTCATTCAAACCACATCTATAGATAACACAGATGAAAACGACTACCTCGTCCCCAATGTAAGATGTTGCAAGGATAGGACGTTGAGCTCTACTTTGATTCAGAATACACACGCTTCTGACGATCAGGAAGGAGAAGGGTACATCGTTCCAACTGCAAATCGAGCCACGACCATTGACGACAAAGATGAAAATGACTACGTTTATAAGGATATGATGATGATGTCTACTTCAGACGAGGATGGGCGTACTGAAAGCACTGCTGATAACCAAAAGAAGACTAACCCTAAGATCGTCTCCACTTCTCACAACGTAGATGAGAACGACTATCTAGTTCCCAACACAAGGCTTTGCAGGAGTAAAACGATTTGATGATATCAGATGCACTAAAAACGAGTGGCCAATAAGGAGAGGCCTATATCGTTCGAATTGCCACTAGAGCCTCTACCACTGCAAACAAGGTAAAGGTGACCTTGCTATACCTAGTTCCTAGCATAGGACTTTGCAAGAGTTAGCAGTTCTTGGTGGACCATCGACAACAAAAATTTACAATATATATAGTGCAAAACGATAAATAATTTACTGAAGCATATTATATATTCCCTATAATTCGTAGTATTGGCCGTTGTTCACATGTTGGTGTTTTTCCTCAATACGCAGACTAAGAAGATATCGAAAGCAGAAAATGTATCACTTTGTTTAAAAATGAACGTCCTAGCACAGGGCTTCTCAAAGTCTGGACCGCCCGGGAAGCTCTGTTTTGTTTTGTTCTTTAACCTTAACAGGGCCGGGGGACAAAATCCTTCCCTGTCTTTTGATATCAAATGTATGCAATTTCGACCAAAGTGTACCATGGATACTGCGTCCACAATGAACATTTTTTCCATAAAATTAATGTACCGTACAAAATGCAGAATCGTCACTTCGTCACTAAAAAATTAATACATAGATATGAAACTTCACGGACTTATTCTTTATGAGATACTCTATCAATTTGTTAAGTTTAAGAATTTTTCGTCATTCCATGGCCGAGTTTCCAAGGGTGCACCCCCCCCCCTCCCCCTCGGCTGAGAGAGTACCAAAATAATCCGGCCTTTTTTTTTGGGGGGGGGGAGGGGTTAAACTGTAACAAATCCTCTTAGATCAGATATAGATCTAAAAGTTTAAAACAAGTCATATCTTCTTCAGTATAGACAAGTGCCATTACTGTAAATTTTAGGAGTAGATTGCCTGAACATTTGCATCAATGTCTTTTTCTTGCAATCACTTCATCTTTAGTAATGTTTACTGGTTTTAAGCTATATGTATGGAAATAATTGATTAAGTAAACTATAGATCACATCCGGACCGTCAAGGAAATTTTTTGATAACCCGTGTCCTAGCATGTCCCAACGCGACCCTGAGGTGACATATTTAGTGCTCCGTGAATATGCCGCCACCTTTGTCTCACTTTCAATTCATAACACTACTACTACTCACAAGACAATCTGCGATAACATAAAGACAGCAACAATCAATCTTCGTTCAGAAAACAAGGAAGTTTCATTGGTTCCAATGAGTCGATTAGGCTATTATTTTAGATAAAAATTGAGAAACGGTGAAAACAGATCATATCCATTGATTACGAGAGTTTGGCCAATCCGGTGGGAGTTGGACACAATATGGCGAAAATTGCTTTGTTGGGCAAGCACAAAATAAAAGAATATATGCCATGTCGTTCCCAGGTGAAACCAAGTTGGCCAAAGTCTATTCCGCGCCATCTGAGGGCAAGGCCATATTTCACCTTACATACAGACTTACACATGCAATGCATACCATGTAGATAATTTAGTAGATACGGTATCATACTATCAAATCATATTTGACATTACGAGCATTCATTATTTTATTTTATTTTTATTTTTCGCCCTTCACATATCTTGTAAAACGAAAATGAAAATGTGAAGGAGAGGATTTGTCTTTTCTTTTATCTAGTACATCCTCTTATTCACTAAATTAGGCTTTTAATTCAAGTTACATAAAAAACACATCATAGTGATTTTTTATCAGAATCCCTCTTCATTCCTTTAAAAAAGTAGAGTGAGCCACTCAAATACATTATTTCAATTCTAACTCGTTATGGAGCATTTTACTTGAATACTGCTCTTTTATGCTCTCACAGTCACTTCATTTATGTGTTTCTACCTACCATTGCTCATATCAGATATTTGCCAACATTTTAAAATATTTTTAAAACTCTTTGTATGCTTTTGACAATGCTGAGCTTACTTATTTTCAAAAATTGCAAGTAAATGATATCCTCATAGCCGATTAACCTACAACTTTCTAGAAGATTTCCATTAAGTCACTTAACACCATTACCATAGTAACACCTCTTTCATCCTCCTCCTTGCGATTGAAACCTTTTCTACAAGATCCTATCTGAACTTTCCCATGAATCATTTGAATATGCAAAACAAAAGTTGTATGTGAAATTTATAAAGACAAATCATAATGACGATCTTGTGAAAAAAATTAGAAATATAGAAATGTGCGGAAAAGGTGTTGAAAATGCAAAACGAACATATAACAGTAATTTATTACCTGAAAACGGATGTAATACTAGTAAGACATGGGAAATGATTAATGAGTTCATAAGTGGGAAAGAAATAAAATGTCAGAAGTTGCTAAAGTGGGCGGGCTTATAAAAAAAGGTCAGCGGAAACAATGAACTCCTGACATCTACTATTGATATTGTCAATGAATTCAATGAGTTGACGACGCATCGTGGAAAAGGTACAAAGAACTAAAGAACAAGGTAAATCATCTTCTGAGAAAAGACAAAATAAATTATCACAGTGCTCAGATAGATGACAGTAAAGGAAATAGCAAAAAATGTGGCAGAGTGTCAAACATATTATTCCTAAATCTACTCAGGTCTTACCGTGCAGCATTGAAGTGAATGGGGATAAAATTACAGATGATGAAGGTATTGCTCAAATTTTTAATGAAAATTTTGTTACATGTGCTCAAAATATAACAAGTGGTATCCCAAAAAATTCTGAAATAATTTTAGATGACACTGAGATTATTAATACAGAAGGAAAATTTGAGCTACAGCAAGTCACGAGCGCATTTGTTTTAAAAGAAATCGAAAACATGAGTGATGATAAAGCAACCGGAGATGATGGAATAAGTTGCCGTCTTTAAAAATGTCAAAGCATATCATTGTGGACTCCTTAACATGTCTTATCAATAAGTCAATTACAACAGGACATGTACAAAAAGGCTTGAAAAAAGCAAGGGTGATTCTAATTTATAAGACTGGTGATATGGCCACTCCCGGTAATTACAGACCAATTTCGGTATTATCCGTTGTGAGCAAGATTCTAGAGAAAGCTGTGCATTTTCAACTATGTGGTTTTCTAAACATAAATGAAATATTGTATCCTAATCAGTCAGGCTTTCGTCCTCTTCACTCTACTGCAACAGCTCTAATGAAAATTATAAACCAGTGGGCTTTGAATGTAGATAACAATGAGTTAACAGGTGTTGCTTTCATTGATTTGAGGAAAGCATTTGACACTGTCGATCACGATATTCTGTTACATAAATTGACAGCCATTGGATGTTCTGATACTAGTATTCAGTGGTTTATATCATATCTGTCCAACCGAGAACAGATGGTTTGTTTTAAAGGGGCTACTTCGAGTTCTTCAAAAGTTATGATGGGAGTCCCACAAGGTTCGATTCTAGGGCCACTCCTTTTTTCTATCTACATAAATAGTTTACCCAAATGTATTCATGATGGCATTGTTGATATGTATGCTGACGACACAACTCTAACGGAGTAATGTCACAGAAGTAGAACAAAAGCTAACCAAAGGTATGGAAAACATATTTTCATGGGTAACAACAAACCGTCTAGTTCTTAATGCGGATAAGACAAATGTGATACTTATTGGATCACGATCAGTTCTTAACGGAGTAACTAAATGATTTTTCTGTCACACTAAACGGCAGCTGTTTGAAAAGAGTAAAAGTGGCAAAATGCCTGGGTGTCATGATTGACGAGGAGTTACGTTGGACGGAGCATGTGGAAAAAGTTATTAAAACTGCTCAAAGAAATATAAGTGTAATTAAGCGAGCCAAAAGTTATGTTCCAACAAGATCTCTAAAACTTCTGTATAATGCCATCGTACTTCCTCATTTTGATTATTGTTCCTCGGTGTGGTCTGAGCGATTTCAAAGACAAACCATTAAATTACAAAAGGTTCAAAAACGAGCTGCACGTGTAGTGCTGGGTGAAGGATTTGAAGTATCTTCAAATGATATGTTTAGTCGCTTAGGATGGATGCCTATTCAGACACGTTTCCAGTTTGGACGTGCAGTGATGATGTATAAATCAATGCATGACATGGCACCAACATACTTAAAACAAGATTTACATCATGTTAGTTCACTACATGATCACAACACAAGACATGCTGTAAGGGATGCATTGTGTGTACCCAAATTTAGGACGGACACTTATAAAAATAGTCCTTCTAATTTCTGGAATTAAAGTATGGAACCAACTTAAAAGTTCTGTCAAAATGTCACCTACTTTGAACAGTTTTAAACACGCTCTAAATGCCCTGTTATCTGTAGAAGACGTGTAAGTGAACTTTTGGGGGTTTCGTGCGAAGCTAACCATTTTTTTCCTTTTTGCAAAATTATGAAATTTGGTTGAAATGGTTATCGTTATATCATGTATTCATACATGTAATGTATCCATTTTTAGCTATCTTGTAAACAACCTAAGTGTATTAGTTAAAGAGCAATTGAATGTTAATATGTATAAAACAATTTTGGTATCCCGTGCGTTAAGCTATATCAGATTATTAAATGAACGTTTGTAAATTTTGTATTTAATTTAAAAATTCCATTCACCTATTTCTTGTAAATGATCAAGGATGATTCTTGAATGATCAGTTATTTCATGGGGATACCAATTAATGTGTATTTTACCTGTTTATATGCTTGTGTATTTATCTATTTTGTTTTTGATGCTGTTATTTGTTTTATTATTACCAAACAGGGCCTCATGGAAGACCACCAAATTGGTGATATGTGCCACCCTGTATAAATATCAGAAATAAATAAATAAATAAATAAATAATAAATAATCATTCGGGGGTAAATATTGGTCCGAAATTACCAGATACATTGCGAAATGAAAGTATGTCACATAGAACTTACTTGGGGGAACATACGGACAAATTTCGGTTATGCCTATACCTAGGGGGCAAAACCCTGATTTGGGGGGTTTTGAGACATGGCGTGTTGTAAAAGGTTGGATGGTCTCAACGTGTTCGGGGGACCTCCCTGCACAATTTCTAGGTGGACAACCTTTGCAATTTTTCAAAATGGCCGCCATCTATTACTCCTGTTGTACAATTCTGGAGATTACTTTTTAACAGCACCTCATTTTACCATGTGTAAGGTGTCATATGAAAGCCAATTAAATTTCCTACAAGATGATACTTCATTTGATAGTTTTGGGGATGATTTGCACAAAATTTTTGAGCCAAAAATGTGATTTTTTACCATTTTTTTCAAAAATATGAATTGCGCCAAAATACATATTTCTTCATATTTAATCGATTATGATGCTAATTGACTTGAAACTTGCTGAAAAACTGTTCAGCATCATGGTCAATATCATATCCAAACTTCAAGTCTACCACTTTTTTAATTAAAAAGTTATAGCGCTCTAAAGTTGACACTTTGTTATGAGCCAAAATGGCAAATTTGGTTACTAAGGGCTATCTTCTCCTTAGTAACGGTAACATAGTGACATGAAAAATAGAATATATCACGAAAAATTGCTATCACCAAGCAGATGACTACTTTGATAGGAAGTATGATTTCAAATGATGCATTTTCATCATATTTTAATCATAAATATTACTTAGTTACCGTTGCCATGGTAATAATATGCCTAGCAACCGATTTGTAATGTGTTTTCAGAGTCAAATTAGAATATAGGTCAAATAATACGTAAAGTGAGACCTGTTCCAAGTGACAGACATAATTTGCAGTCTTAAACATGTATATAGTGCATTGTGTGGTTTAGAACTTTCACCCGACCCCTCCCTCCATTGAAATCCCCCCTCCCCCCATCAAAAGTAATTTTGGGATGGGGGCAGTATGTTGTGTAGGACATGATGTGTGTTCAGAAATGATGCAGGCTATCTGTCAAGTAATACATAAAATGAGATCTGGATCCAGGTGATAGTCATGATTTTCAGTCTGAATCATGAAGATAATGGATGCTAGGGTTAAGAATGTGCACCTTCCCTTCTGTGACCCCCCCCCCCTCTCCTAGAACAAAATTATAGCAAGTAGTGCAAAGCTATATTAATAAAGCAAGTTGCAAACGAAAAAGAGATCAAATAATCTCCACACCGCATTTGTAATCTGGATCTGGTTACAGATGATAGTTAGGAATATTTGTCTGAATCTTGAAGATAATGGGTGGTAGGGTTCAAAATGTGCACCCTTCCCCGTTTGTGACCCTCCCCCCTCTCCTAGAACAAAATTAGAGCAATTAATGCGAAGCTATATTAATAAAGAAAGTTGTAAACAAAAAAAATATCAAATAATCTTCACACAGCATTCGTAATCTCTTGGTAGACTATAGTGAAATTATCTGTAAGTGGTTTATACTTCTTGCCGCCCCGCCCCCCCCCCCTCCATAATTTTCATCTCAAAACTTTGGCATAATCCAATAGCTAAGAAAAAAAAAGGGCGATACTGGACGGTTTGGTTCAACTTGTACCCCCTTTTTTATAGATTGAAAGACATTGATGAAAGTCATTAGAACCTGCAATTCAAACGCCACTACCGTTTCTTTGACATGCCAATTCCCCCACCCCGCCCCCACATGATCCCCTTCGATACGTATACACACTTAAAAATTAATGAGAGCTACTGATGCAAAGCATCACTTATTTCAAAAGGACACTTAATTTTTAAAATAGATCATGAAGAATCAAATGATACAGGAAAGTTTGACATTACCCGCTCTTCCCCTTTAAATTCGAAATAAATCCAGATAAATAAGTCATAAATCAAGATATAATCTACAGTTTTGTGACAGAAACCGATTATCAAGACAGAATAAATGAGACTTATATTAAAATAATAGACAGGATTTACACTGTGACACATTTAAATGTACACACTTGGTAATGGGGTCATAACTTGCACCTCCCCCCTTCCGTGTGTCATGCTCATCCACCCTCCCCTAGTTAAAAACAATATGTAGATATTAGTGCCAAGTACAATATAATTTTGAAAAATCAGTGTTAATCAATTATGCCTGAATTTTTAAGGGCAAGCATATATGCATGTATGCCACCACCATATCCTTCTTGCTTCCTTTCCCTCTTTCTCTAAAGTTTGACAAAAGTCGATTTCTTTGTCATGATTGATTGATTGATTGATTTGTTGAGGGACAAGAAACCAGTTAAAGTCATAAGTGAAATAACATGAGATTTGGATTCATAAGACAGACAGGGTCTAAACGATATCATTTCAGAGATTTGTAATAATCAGGGGCTTATAAGGGGAAAGGGGCCAATGTGCAAGTTATGCACACAAAAACAAGTTTTAAATGAGGAAATAGCGAGGAGGCTTAGCAGAGATGGCATTTAGTTTCGACTAATTTGGTGAGGTTACAGTTTGGTATGTAATGATATAACATAACATATACATCCTTTATTAATAACTTAAAGTCCTTGAGTATTCCTTTTGATTTGTTAAAATTTAACCTGTATGATAATTTATAATGATGTTGCATTAAGTCGGCTTTTGGATGAGCTGGAAGCTCCTCTCATTTTTGACCTGCTATGATTGTTAGTTGAATCACTTCGTGACAGGTACCAAGAGAATTGGTAAAGAACTTGGTGTAGATATGACAGATCAATACCGGACGACTATACACTAAAACGGGAGTTCCAGAGTATTCCAGTCCTAGATCATAGACGCGGTTCAAGATTTATATGCGATTATGCACCGATTGCATCCACAGCACCAATGATGTCCTGGGCCCCGTATTACAAGGAGTTAATATCAATCGTAACTTATTTGCGATTGATATCAATCGTAACTATGTACATAAGAGATAGGAGACTGCAAACTTGCGATTGATTGGAGGACTTACGATTGATTTGGATCAATCGTAACTCTTTGTAAGACGGGGCCCTGGAGTAGCTGGAGCGCCTTATGGAGGAGATAATATCAAACTCCACACACTATTACAAGAACCAAAGATTTGTGCAAACACATTGTGAAAAATTGAAGAGGGAAATCAATGAGAAAATTTCAACTGGGATCTCCCTCACAACTGCATACGGCAAGCTGCTAAATGGCCCGATACCACAATAAAGTGAAGGTGGAACCGTGGACAGGCGCGGATCCAGGATTTCTTAGGGGGCCCAAATTTGAAATTATGCGAGCCAAATATTGGTACGTAATGGTGACCAGCAGTGTCGTAAAAATGTTTTTTGGGGGCAGAAAAAAAAATCCGCATCACCCCAACTCTTACATGCAGGCCAAGCTGAACGTTTTTTAAAGTGGGTGGGGGGGGGGTCTAAAGTATTTACGATCAGGTAGAGCGTAGCATAAATTGGCATGGGGTCTAGGGGCCCCGCCGGGAGTCAAGGGCAGAACCCCGGAAGCTCAGGGTATAGGCATTTAATTACGGTCAGATGAGCATATTTTGATACCTTATTCATGACACTGGCAGGTCACTAATTGGCGTGGGGTCCAGGGGGCTGAGCCGCCTGAAACTCAAGGATATGAGGCATTTTATAACGGTCAGATAAGCATTCAGGGGCCCGTCTTAGGCCTGGTGGGGTCGAGGGGGTCGAGGGCGGAGCCCCGGAAGCTCTAGGCATTTAATTACGGTCAGATGAGCATATTTTATACCTTATTTGTGACACTGGCAGGTCACTAATTGGCGTGGGGTCCAGGGGGCGGAGCCCCCGGAAGCTCAGGGGTTCTAGGCATTTAATAACGGTCAGATGAGCATATTTTTATACCTTATTTGTGACACTGGCAGGTCACTAATTTGCGTGGGGTCCAGGGGGCGGAACCCCCGGAAGCTCAGGGGTTTTAGGCATTTAATTACGGTCAGATGAGCATATTTTATACCTTATTTGTAACACTGGCAGGTCACTAATTGGCGTGGGGTCCAGGGGCGGAGCCCCCGGAAGCTCAGGGGTTCTAGGCATTTAATAACGGTCAGATGAGCATATTTTTATAACTTATTTGTGACACTGGCAGGTCACTAATTTGCGTGGGGTCCAGGGGCGGAACCCCCGGGAGCTCAGGGGTTTTAGGCGTTTAATTATGGTCAGGTGAGCATATTTTAATACCCTATTATTTTGTGACACTGACAGGTCACTACTCTTTCTTTCTTTCTCTCTTTCTTTCTATTTCTCTATACTTTAAAAAAAAAAATTTGGGGGAGCTCGAGGCCCCCGAGTCCCACCGTTCCGCGGGACCTGACATGTAGCCCTCTAAATAAGCATATTTCTTGCCTGACTGTAAATTTAGGAATTTGTCATTTTCCAACAAACGCATAAAAAAAGTATTATTTACTAAAAAGTGAGGACAATTCTCGGAAAATTACGTCATTTCAGCAACATTTGTAAATCACCAGTATCGAATTTTATTGGGGGAGGGGGGCATTTGCCCCCCAATGCCCTCCTCCCAGATCTACACCTTGTTGGCGGGAAAAATCGCAACTGATATCCCCTACCTTTCTTCTTTCTTCTTTCCCTTTCCCTTCCCTTCCGTCTCTCTAGCTCTTTTAGGTTTGCTGGGGCGGAAGGCAAGGGCATTTCGGCCCCCCCCCGATCCACACGTTGTTGGCGGGATTAATCGCAACTGATCTCCCCTTCTTTTCACCTTTTACTTTTCTTCTTCCTCTTTTGTGTTCCCTTTTAGCTCTCCTCTTTCCCTTTCCCTTCTTTCTCTTCTTTTTGGCGGGGGCGGGGGGTGGGGGCAAGGGCCCTTTGGTCCCGATCCACAACTTGTTGGAGGGAAAATTGCAACTGATATCCCCTTTTTCTTTTCTTCTTCCTCTTTTTCCCTTCCCTTTATCTCCTCTTTTCCATTTTTCTTTCCCTTTCCTTCCTTCTCTCTTATATTTTTGATGAAACAGCCTGGGAGGCAAGGCCCTTTCGGCCCCCCTATCCCTGATTGTCCTTCTTCCTCCCCCCCCCCCTTTTCTTTTCTTCTTTCCCTTCTTTCTTTTCCTTTCTCTCCTTTTTCCCTTTCCCTTTCCCTTCTTTTCCTTCTCTCTCTCTCTCTTTTTTTTTTTTTTTGCGGGGCCAAGACCCGCTCGGCCCCCCCTGGATCCGCGCCTGACCGTGGAAGAAACATTGTAGACCAAGTAGCAGCAGAGGATGCTATCATCTAGTATCTGCAATAATATTGATGTCTTTTATTTTAAAGAAGAGAAAAGAGGGGTGGGGTACAAATTCTGAACACAAACCGTCTAGTATCTTCCAAATTGGTATTGCGCTTAAATCACATCTATCTTTTGAATTCTGGGCCCCGTCTTACTTGTGATATATCCAACTAAAGAGCCTATACTCCTTGTCCAAACCAACGTTATCTTGAATATCCTAAAAATCAAATCACAACTCTGTATGAACACTGGCGCCTAGAGTAGTCAATGTAACTGCATTCCCCCATAATTGCCCAAACTTATCTACGTAACTGCACAAGCAAGTGAGTAAGGCGACCAGCTTAGGAATTTTGTAAGGCAGCAAAGCGATTGAGTTGTAGATCTATGTATAGTTTTTTTTATTTTAATCATATTTAAGTGGTTTTCTATTCATTTCTACTTAAATGGTGAACAAAATTAACGAACACGACGGTCAAGGAATGTAGCGAGGTAACCCAAAGATAAGTTTTTTTCAAGAGTTGAAGTTTTCTTCAAAGGTTGAAAGATGATTTTCTTTTGACAAAGTTGAATCCCATTGTAAAAATTCAGTTATTTAGGGTGCAATATCTCACAAGAAGCAGGTGGAACTTATAAGGGGCAAAGCAATGTGAATTACATTTTGATGTCAAATTTGGAGCCATTTAAAAAATGCTAATTATATATTTGTGTGCAAAATTAGGAGATCCCGTGCAACCAAAGAGATTGTGATATCTCTTTGGTGCAACCTACTTATGCGAGCCACGACGTAGCTTTAACAAAATGATATTACTAATGCATTTAGCCTTGCATCTTGGGGCGCATGTATTCAATGGGATCAAAAGTTTTCTTCTTTTCTCCCCTTTCTTTTTTTCTCTCTTTACGTTTTGTGTGCCTCCTTTTTGTGCTCTCTTCAAATGCACGTGCCCCTACCCCCATAGAGATGCCACTGCGTACCAAACAAATAGAAATCTATAGGTTTGTGATTGGTTGGAGGGCTTTCGGTCAAACTGGATAAATTATAACTTTTAATGAAGAAAATGTACTGGACTCATGTATTTTCACTAATGATGTACATTGGTTTCTTGCAGAAGGCAATACTTGTAAAATCTAATTTGGGCTAAAGTCTATAAGGAAAGGGGAGGGACTCCGGGACACACAAAAAGAGTTGGGCATTGGCATTTATATTCCCTTTTAAAGAATTAAATAATTTGACAAGACTCCTTTCCCTTCCTTTTCGTGGGAGTGTCGTGGTCGAGTGGTTTAAGGCGCTTGACTGGAAATGCGAAGGTCGGGGGTTTGAATCCCGACACGGCACCAATATCCTTTGGCAAGATATTAACCTACACTTGCTACTCTCCACACAGGTGTTAAATGGGTACCCGGTAGGATGCGACCGTCATTGTTGGTCAAACAGTTTTTGAGCGTCAAGTAACGCCTGGCTGGAATGCTCCCCAGGGAGTGGAGATTGTGCACACAGTGTGTGCGGGCAAGCACTGAATCCAATAACCGGGGTAATAATATATCTGTAAAGCGCTTAGAGACGTCCGAGATGTATTAAGCGCTATATAAAAGCTGAATATTATTATTATTATTATTTCCCCCATTGTGATGTAATTCCAAATTGTAAACATTTAGAAAGTACACCTAGTTACGGTAAAAAAAGTCATTTCGTCATGAAAAATACACCAGATAAGATGCATTCCAGCAACAAGCCTCATATTCGGATATGTCGTTATTATAGCTCATTGCTGCCTGGATAAGAGGTGACGATTGCCCAATATATGGATACATTCAAAATAGGCAGGAGAGCTGCACCCCCCTGCCCCCACTCCAACTCATCATTTGATTTGATTCCAACCTTTAAGAATCTATTTTGTAGAGAATGATACCAGTCTATCATTTGAATCCATGTCTCTAATCATCTTTAATACACTCAGCACCTTAATGAATTTATTGTAGAAAATAAATAATTGGGGTCAAATTCTCGAGGCAGGGGGAGGGAGGGGTGAGAAGACATTGACAAACTTCCCCATGCAATTTTAACCATTAGATTTTAAATGCATTGTGAAGATTCCTTGGAGAAAAAATACTGGACCAATTTTTCGATTGCAATGTACTTTATGCATATAACGTTGGACAAATTGCTCTAATTTTGTTCTAGAAGAGGGGGGGGGGGTCACAGAAGGGGGAAAGAGTGCACTTTCTGAACCCCTCCATCCATTGTCTTCATGATTCAGACTGAAATTCATGACTATCACCTGGATCCAGAACTCATTTTTACTTGACAAATAGCCTAGCTGCATCATTTCCGAACACACATCATGTCCTACACAACATACTGCCCCCATCCCAAAATTACTTTTGATGGGGCATTTCAATGGAGGGAGGGGGTTGGGTGAAAGTTCTAAACCACACCATGCATTATGAACATGTTTAAGACGGCAAATTATGTCTGTCACTTCACTCACTTGGAACAGGTCTCATTTTACGTATTATTTGACCTATATCCTAATTTGACGGCTTATTCCGAATGGTAGGGTAGCGTCGCGGTGCGTCGCGTTAACTTTAACGCGACCATTCGTCCAAAGCCCCCCCCCCCCGGTTTTTCCGAAAGAGTGCGTTGGGAGTGGCGCGTCGCGTCGCGTTGACTGGAACGCGACCATTCGTCCAAAGCCCCGGTTTTGCCAAAAGGGTGCGTTAATTTTTTAAAAAAGATGGAGAAGCAGAACTATCCGTTTATCGTACTTTTAGGTTTCTTGAACTATTTTTTATTATTGGGACTGTTTCACAGAAAATAACTACATGAAGTCAAACTCAGAAAGACACGAACGTGGACACACACGAATGCACACACACATAAGCCCACACATACAACCATACAGGTGTCGAGTAAAAATACCGGAGGAAATAATGCCAGTGGAAAAAATGCCCGAGGAAAAAGCTAGATCCGCCCCTGTGACGATGTAAGCTAGTGTATTTCAGGTGTGTGTGTAAGTTCGATTGTGTTTGGAGACTATACTATATAGCGGTCTAATTATCATGAGGGGAGATGGTAATGATTTCTTTAATTAAGTATTTCCTTCCAAGGTATGCATAAAATTGCATTATTTCCAGTCCAGGCGCGGATCAAGGGGGGGGGGCCTTTATTGCCCCCAGCAAAAAGAGAGAGAGAGAGAGAGAGAAGGTAAAGAAGGGAAAGGGAAAGAGGAAACAAAGGGAAAGAAAGAAGAGGAAGAAGAAAATAAAAGGGGATAAAAGAAGGAGATCGGGGGTGAGGGCCGAAAGGGCCTTGCCTACCAGGCTGTTGCCTCCTCCCCATCAAAAATTAGAGAGAAGGAAGGAAAGGGAAAGAGCAAAGGAAAAGAGGAGATGAAGGGAAAGAAAAAAAGAGGAAGAAAGGTAGAAGGGGGATATCAGTTGCAATTTTCTCGCCAACAAGTTGTGAATCGGGGGGAGTGTTACACCCACAAATGTAATAACGCCCACAAATGTAATAACACTTTACCCACAAATGTTATAACACCCACAAATGTAATAACACTTTACCCACAAATGTAATAATGTCACCCACAAATGTAATAACCACTTTACCCACAAATGTCATAATTTTGAATCACCCACAAATATAATAATGACTTTGTGAAAAAGTATATTAGAGAGAAATAGAAAGAAAGAATAGTGACCTGCCAGTATCAAAATAATGAGGTATCAAAATATGCTCATCTGACTGTGATTAAATGCCTAAGACCCCTGAGCTTCCGGGGGCTCCGCCCCCTGGACCCACTCAATGGCCCTAAAGCGGTCCCCTGGATGCTCATCTGACCGTAATTTATTGCCTAAAACCCCTGAGCTTTTGGAGGCTCTGCCCCCTGGACCCCACCTAGGGCCCTAAGGCGTGCCCCTAGATCTTACGGTAATTTAATGCCTAAAACCCTGAGCTTACGAGAGCACCGCCCCTTTGGACCCCATGCCAATTAGTGACCTGCCAGTGTCATGAATAAGGTATCGAAATATGCTCTTCTGACCGTAATAAATGCCCATACCCCCTGGATCCGCGCCTGCCCCCCCCCCCTCCCCCTGCGGTGCTCCGCTACCTCGCAGTTGTGCCACGCCCCCAATCCGTTGACCGTATACGTACCACTTTATTCCTTTCGACGCGCCTGTTTACACCATAATATTTATTTAGATTTTTTAAATTTTATTATTGGTAAGTTTAATGGAGTTCCTGATGTGAATGCTGCCCGACCATCACTAAAATTTGACCTAACCGGGCATCATCTTGTAAGTCCGGCACAGTACATAACAATAATATATTTCATTCATGCTTAGAGGGGGGGTTGATCCCCAAAAGAAGGACGGAGCCCCCAGGCTTCTGAGGGCAGTGGCGGATCCAGGGGGCCTGGGGCACGGGCCCCTCCCTAGAAAAAAACAGGTAAAAACACCCTTTGAAAAAAAGAAGTTGGGCCCCCCTGGCGCCCAAGGGGTGGCGGTGAAAAAAAATTACCCTTCCTGGAGGAAAAAATAGACCGGCACGATTTTCAAATTTTCGCACGAAGTGGGCCCCTTTTTAGGCCCCCTCCCTTGCCGCCGGCTGGATCCGCCCCTGTCTGAGGGGGTCACCATAGAGTTGAACAGCCGTGCCCCTAGACTTCCTTCATGCTCGGAAGGGGCTTCCAATTAATGGTGAGACATGCAGAGCCTCCGGGCTTCAGAGATATGGAGGGGGCTTTAAATAGATGGGCAAAGTACCCGGTCTTATGATATGCTGAGAGGGGGTTCTCTAAAAGGGCGGTGCCCCTAGACTCCATTCATGCCCGGAAGAGGCTCCCAAAGAGATGGACAAATTGGCAGAAAGTGCAAGATTGCCCCTGAATTAATCAAGCCCCATTCCATCCCATTTATATAGAACCTGTCTTAAGCAAGCCCCCCTGGCTACGCCAATCATAAAATAATTATAGTTCGCTTTTCTCTTTGTAATATAGAACCGGTATTAAGCAAGCACCCCTCGGACCCCCTTCCCTCCCTTGGCTACGCCAATCAGATAGTGTAGTTTGTTTTTATTTTATTTTTATTAAGCAAATATATATATTTTTTTTATTTAATAGAGCCTCATTAAGGTTACGCCAAATTAAGCACATGGGACTAAGCTCAGCCGATCCGATCATCAAGGTCAGATTAATACAGCATTAGCCTACGGTTTACCACTTGGCAAAAAAAGAGCTTAAAAACCTCAAGTCTAAAAATTGTTATGATTGCAGGGCTTAATTGACCTGCTTGACACAAATATGAAAGTGGTTGATTTAATAATAAAGAAATTAGAGCCTAGTCTATGGCTATATGTATATGGGTTTCCCTAGTATGGGCCTTACTAAGGCCTTAGGGTTAGGCTAAGCCTGGCTTAGCCTTTAGGCTTAAGTTTAACTTTTATGCCAAAAAGAGTCGAAATGCACTTTGGGGGCCAAAAACTCTGGACGCGAGCACAAATAAGTTATGTCCACTACAATTAGTTGTAGTTCCTTATTGATTTTCAGCTAAAAAACCTCTTTTGACGAAATAATCGACGAAAGAAATTTAACTTAACTCTCTCCATCAATCTCTCTCAGCTCGCGATCGATATCGATATCCACCAGTATACGTACGCGACGTACGTACGTAACAGGCGCGCGCTGTTGGCATGGGACTCTGAACGCGTACATTTGGAATAAGCCCCCGTATGTGCCATTTGGTCGCGTTATCTGACCTGACGCGCCCTAACAATCCAACGCACCCTTTCGGGAAAACCAGAGGGGGCTTTGGGCGAATGGTCGCGTTCAAGTAACGCGACGCACCGCGACGCTACCCGATCATTCGGAATAAGCCTAATTTGACTCTGAAAACACATTATATATCGGTTGCTAGGCATATTATTACCATAGCAACGGTAACTAAGCGATATTTATGATTAAAATATGATGAAAATGCATCAATTGACACCATACTTCCTATCAAAGTAGTCATCTGCTTGGTGATAGCAATTTTTTGTGATATATTCTATTTTTCACGTCACTATATTACCGTTGCTAAGGAGAAGATAGCCCTTAGCAACCAAATTTGCCATTTTGGCTCATAACAAAGTGTCAACTTTAGAGCGCTATAACTTTTTAATTAACAAAGTAGTAGACTTGAAATTTGAATATGGTATTAACCATTATGCTGAACAGTTTTTCCGCAAGTTTCAAGTCATTTTGGAAAATGGCCGTCATTTTTTTCCAGTAGCATATTGCAAAGGTTGTCCACCTAGACATTGTGCAGGGAGGTCCCCTGAACACGTTAATACCCAACAACCTTTTACAACATTCCATGTCTCAAGAACCTGCTGTGCCCCCTGGGTACTATGTTTGCTACTAAGAGTCTTTGAAAGAATAACGAATGGCAGATTAACACAGTTTTTAGAATCAACAACTGTTTTGTTTACCGTCACCAATACGGATTTCGAAAAGAAATATAGTTCAAAACCAATAGATGAGGGTAGAGCTAGTGAGCTATACTTGGATTTTTATTGATTTAAAATAGCCTTTGATACTATTATTCACGATGTTTTAATACATAAAGTCTCTCGCTATGGTATACGGGGCCTTCCACTAAAATGGTTTGAAGATTTTCTCGAAGGCAGATATCAGTACGTTCATTGTGGAGAATAGTATCAAGGAAAAAGAAAATGAGATTTGCAGTTTCTCAAGGTTAAGTTTTAGGACGAACATTGTTCTTACTCTATATAAATCAGCTACCATCCGTTTCTGATTATTTCAATATCAAATTGTTTGCAGATAACTCTAATTTATTTCATACTTTTCCAAGCAAATCTAGAGGAAATAGATGTCAACGACATGAATGATAAATATCAAGAAAATACAAGAATGATACATTGCAAATAGGCTTACTGGCAACTCAATGAAAGCAAATTTTATGATAATTGGCAGCGAAAGGAGAACAAAATCATTAACTGGTAAATTGGAAGTAACCGAGAGGAAATTGAAAAGTTGGTGAAGCAACGTAAGTATTGCATTTCATAAACATTTAAGTTGGTACAGTGACATTGGAAACGGTAATTCATGTATACATGGAAGAGTTGGAATGCTATTCCAGTTACGCCATTTTGTACCAAAATGTATATTGGTATTTTAATGAAAGGCATTCATAGAGCTACGTCTCATGTATGGGAATCAAGGTGTGGGGGAGTAAATACAAGAGGAGCTTAAATGATGTATTATCTGTTTTGTGATTTAAAATTGAACGTCTTTTGTTTTTGTCAATTTTGTAGAGGACAGGCTCGACTACAATATTATGTGCTATTTTTTGGGCACCATTTACCATCCTTTGGCATACATTTTGATTCTGCAACATTTCTTTACAATGGTAATATTTTGTTCACATATTGTTAATTATAATGTTGTTGGTGAATAAATTAGATAAATCAATCAACCAATAGTAAAAGCTTATTTTGATAGGACGTATTCAATGTAATGACCATCCTAGGAATTTATAGCAAGTTCAATCATTGGCACGAGTATTTAAAGAAGTAGTCATTAAATGTGCATATGTTACTTAGACAATACGCTCTATTTTATAGAAAGAAATTTCTGACCAAACTAACGACAAGGACTGAACAAACCTGGCTAGTTGGTTTCGTAACGCCCTTCTTCTATTTTAAGTATTTGTTTCTAGGCAGATTAATCATTTCCAAGTTCATTGAAAAAGAAACCTTACTTAATGGTGTTGAAATGCTTTAATGGTTTTCGATATATTATGTTGTCATATCGGTTATCCTGTTACAGTGGCGCATCCAGAACTTAGCCTCAGGAGGGCCCATTTTTATTTATAGCCCTGGTTTGCGTTATGGGGATGTCCAGGAAAACCTATGCTGAGCATCACTGTTTATTAATGAGCACTGACTTTTTTCTTCAATGTGTCTATTATATTTTTGTGTTTTGTGTGTCCCTAAAATAACCTGCTAACTACTAGTGCTGACTTTTTTTCTTGGTCGGAAATCAGTCAGGAGGGGCAAATTATTGCCCCTTCCTCCTCCTTCAAATACGCCAGTGTCATGTAACCAATCATCTGCCTTTACTAATTATAAATCATGGTTGTCTTTTGATTTCACTACGTATAGAAAGTTTCTTGGTTTACTTTTTTTAGTTTAGTTTACTTTTGCTTAACCTTAACAGTAGAAGTGATATTTCCTAATAGCAATGTAAGATTGGTTGGATGCGGACTCTGGAAAGTAAAGGTGCTGTAACCCTTCACAAGTGGATGTCATATTTGGAGCTCTTGCTTATAGACATGCTGATCATACGTGCTTTGAGCTCTGTCTCAGTGTACATCATTTGAATATAACTTACTAGATAGGCCTTGGTATTTTTGTGTGAACGCATAAATAAATTTATTGGTCACTTGGAAGTTTTAGGGACACGGCAGTTGCAATGATATCAAAGGAGAGTGAAAAATGAAGCGTCTAGATACATGCATATTCTAGTGAAAACCGAGGACGATGACTACATCTATGTGAACTATTGTTGTTAATATTTTAAATTCTCCCAACGACAGAGATTCTATTGGAATTTCGTTATTAAAGGAGAGTGCATACTGGATGTTTACCCTGCAGGGGAATAACAGATGTCTATTGCATAGTTGCTTTAAATGATGTCTACAGACATGAACATCTGTAGTGCTTTCATAGCTTTTCTTTGGACTTTAGCTATTTCAGTTGAATTCTCCAATGGGTCAGTAACAGTGACGAGAGTACTAAACGTTGGAGATAACATGACCCTAGATTGCATTACGGACTTGGATCCAGATATTAATATGTATTGGGTTCGGCGCAAGAATGGATCAGACCAATACTTAGCGAAGACTGGTACATCATTTCCCAACGGTGAAATTTACAAGTATAGGCCTATTCGTAATGATCCGCGTATTTCCGTCAGTTACTATAGCTTTGAAAATGTTTCGTCTAATAACACGAGAATGAATCTTGCGCTTCGCATTTCAAACTTTACGGAGCAAGATTCAGCCGTGTACACCTGTGCTTCATCAAACGTTCTGAACAACAAAAACATAAATCTGTATTTTTATGATATCAGCGTTGTAACTTGCAATTGCTCAATTGATATAGACGTGACGTGTGACCTCATCGATTTCAATATCCCTCAGTGGCTACCTGTGACGATCATCTTTAACGGGGGAGCTAATAGAACTGTTGTTAATATTGGATATCGTCTGAAATTTGGCCCTATACATTTTAATGATTTGGCACATGAACATTCCATCCATGTATCTTCAGATGATGGTCTCCTGTCAAATATAACATGCATTCTCCCCGTCCAGTCGAACCCGTCATCCATACAGAGGACCACTATCTTGCCAAGCCAACCTAGACAGTCATGCGCACAAGGCACGACAAGGATCACTGATCGCTTCAATGAACCATCTTCATCGCATGAATTCTTAAGCACACTTGTACAATCGTTACAATACACGAAATCAACAATCATGAGTCCACAATCAGGATCGCACTGGTCATTGCGTCCTTCTTCATCGCCATCTGTCTCACAGCCGTCCATTTCTTCTTCAGAGAGGGTTCCAATGGAAACGTCCTCTAGTCTGATCCCTTTACCACCACGAACCACAGATAAGGTAGAAATCCAAGCGACTTCATCTATCAAAATGCAGGAACAAACGCATTCCACGACAATAACAACATTTTCAAATGCTAAACCTACATCTCCCTTGGATTTAAATGTGTCAAAGGCTACATCGCTAGCTTCTAGTTCATCACCATCTCAACCATCGTCAACGGTACGAACGTCCTTTTCATCGACGAAAGCACCACAGCTATCTACACTTCCACAAAAAACTGCATCTCCCTCTACTTTAACACTAACAGCATCATTGGAAACATCGCCAGCTTCTAGTTCATCCCCATCTCAACTAGCGTCACCGGTACGAACGTCCATTTCATCGACGGAAGCACAACCGCGACCTACACCTTCACAACAAACTGCATCTCCCTCTACTTTAACAGTAACAGCACCATTGGAAACATCACCAGAAAGAGACGAGTCTTCAATAACAGATATGACCACAAAACTAAATACCAAGAGGCCGACGGAATTCTCGCCTCAACAGACGAATAAGACATCTATGTCATCTCTGGCAACGTTATCTACTACTGTGACTAGAATAATTGCGCTTAGTGTTAGTATTTCAGCAGGGGTCATTTTTATGGCAGTCATCATTGTAATGAAGTTTCGGAGACGATATTACAAATCAAGCAATGTTCGTGGTAGCAATAAATCCCGAAAAGCTCGGGCCAAATCCACGGGGAAAAGGCTTCAAACACTCTCCACTACGATCCCAGACTTCAATTTCCAGACAAGTGCGATGAGAACTTGTCGTTTAAATGATGAGGAATCGAGCCAAGGTCACTATTACACATCTCCCGTGGACTTCCAAACACAACAGGATATGCCGACCGAAACTTTGAATTCGCTTGAGGTTGAACGATCTAATTCCAGGGTGGCTCTTTCTGATAAATGGTCTACTCGAAACGGAATGCATGCGAGTGCGGTAATTCCAATGAAAGAGTTGAAAAACTCCCATGGCCAAGACACCCCTGATAATCACCTTTTTTTTGTCCTAGAAAATGACAACACATATAACTCTCCTAAGGAAAATCTTTGTACCCCTTCTTGCTTTAAACCTCATCAAATGGAGGGTGCTACTTATGAGCCTTCAAATAACGAATGTGAAGCCTCGGATGAAATGCTCGTGGATAACGTTCTCTACGAATCTAGTGATGCAGTACCCATAACGATGAAAGGGAAGCAAGTACACAATGCAGATGAAACTCAACTGTATTTTGTTCTAGAAAATGACAATCTTTACTCTGCACCACCACCATTTGACTCTCATCTGAAAGAGGATTCGGATGCCGGGCCTTCGGGACACCAATACGAGGACATCGATTCTACAAGAAAACTCGTTGCAAGGGATGCCCGGTGTAGTACACATATGTACGTTATGCCCAACAAACGCTCAAAGACAACCGAAGCAAAAATGAAAGGAAGTGGCAAAGGATACCAATTGGGTACTATAAAGGATGTCAACGACAATTCATCAGCAAGTATGGCTTCCGAGTCCACTGTAGATGTGGGTCCACTTTATGCACAAATCGATTGAATTGCTGTTGAATGAAGAAAAAAAATGTACAGTGCCAACAAGGACATAGATAATTTTGTTCTTAAATACATGGATTATTTTAATTTCTTGAGGTTTTTATTGTCATTACTGTTATTATTTTTGTTGTTATCGTCATCACCATCATCATCATCACCACCATCTGGTTCTGAATAGAATATTAGAAATACAGTTTTATGGATATGGTCCCATATTGTTCCACTTGCATCAATTACTAATTCCAGATATTTGGTGTTTCGTTAATGACTTTTAGTAATTTGTTTGTGTAAATATCTAGAAAGAACCCCAAACAGAGACTGTAACGTTCAACGAATTGTGTGGGTTTGCCCAACGAAATCTCACCGAGGTTCTTATAAAGTCGTGTATTATTACCGGTCACTAAGCGCTTTTTCTCCGTACTACAAAGAAGCTTGTCTTGAAAAGTTGTTGACATACAATACTGACTTTGAAGCAGTGAATCTTGCGGCATACAGTGAGGACCCTCAAAATAATGAACCATCCAAATTTGTATGCAAGAAAAAAAATTCATTTAAGAACGGACGAATACTGATATAAAAATAAATCATATTTCACATCGGTTACAATGTCAAATGAACATACAAGACTTTTTGAATCTGCACACTTTTTTGTTTGTAATTCACACGTAGACAAAAGTGTGGTTTTAACCGTGGTCCAAACACCTATTTGAACGAAAAACCTCACTAAAGCGGAGATTGAACAGCGGTCCAAATATCGATGATTTTCTACGCACTCACCTCGCTTTTGTTCGCTTGCGAGATCGCTAACTTCCCGAATGCACATCACAGGAGTGGTAGCAAAACGAATTCATACCGGAAGTATACTGATGTCTGTCTGGTGATTTGTAAAACGTCGATCGTTCGCACGTACGTACAGCGGTTGCTGAAAATCCGTGGTTATTTTTTCGGTTTGAACCAGGGTAAAAACCTCGCGTTTTTTATTCGGGGGGGGGGGGGTTCAGACGTACAAATCATTGATGTTTGGACCGCGGCTAAACCTTACCTTTTGGCGTACGTGTCAACGGGCCTGCGAGTGACATATCTGTAACGATTTAAGACCCACAATACAATCTTGATATTATGTTTTTACAATGAAAATTATCTAAATGGTGTCCTATTTCAATGCCTGAGTTGAACATCACCTTATATTTATGCATGATCTTTGTTTCATGTTGATCATAAAACAAGGCTGGTAGATTATAATGAACTTGTTTTTAGTGTATTTGCTTTTTGAAAAAACAAACAAACAAAAAACTGTGAGTCACCGCTATGAGTGGTTATAAATTGCACTGAGCATTTGTAATTGAAAACTGTATAATGCTTATAATTAAATTCTTTAAGTGTTCACAACCCGCCAAGACAACCATACAGGAGGACAAGAAGAGTTGAAATTCCTAAATATGTTTTTTAAAATATCTTTAAAATCATATGTTTTCAAAACAACACCAAATTTGTCATGTGGTAGAGTTTTCCTTTTGTAACCCCAAGGTAAATATTATTGATGCTCCATTCCAAACAATTTATGCTGTTTAATTCCAGTTTCAACTTTTAACCTATTTATTAAAAATCATCTTTCACTGTGCCATGGTGAAGTCGAGTCGCTCAATCTGCAATAAGGAAAATCGAAATACATTTAATCACTTATAACAAATGTTTCAACACATATAAATTTGAAAGTTTTAGAATTTATTTAAAGTAGCCTATGGATTGTGTAATGGGCTGCTTAGCTATCTGCCTTTGAACGTTTAGTACTGTAATGGGTGTTTGTTGTCGAAGATATCTGTCTATTGATTTTATCTTAAAGATTATAATAATATAGTCCATATGGATTATTTGATGCATTTTAATGAAACGCGCATATCAAGCAATTTTTACATCAATTTATACTGTTAACCTTGTATTCCACATATCCAATTTATTGCTATTGATAGATAATATTTGATGTATTTTCACCCGATTAACCTATTATCTGTAGGAGTATAAATTTGAATGATTATTAAATTTCAGTACGTTTTACAATAGCATACTGTGAAATCAAAAGTGATTGATAATGATTGACGAGGGTTTGTGAAGTTGTAAAACAGCGATAAACAGCTTTCTTTCAATCCTTACAGAAAACTTACCGGTAGTTATTTTTATTCTTAGGGTAGCATAATGAAATTTGTCTTGCGTTTCCCGGCAAAATTTTGTATCATCACGTATTAGTCAAGACAAATTCTTTCACATGATTGGTAATAAGAGCTTCCATTTCGTTTTTTTAAGGGGGGGGGGCCGTTTCCAAAACTGGTATATACCTGTAATTGGATGAACCGTGTGATAAGACATACAAGAACCAATAATTATATACACTGTAAGTTGACAAATCATGTATTACTATGTTTACTATGTTCACAAAAAGGTATGTATCAGTTGTTTATCAATTATTCATATAATATGTTCCAAATACGTTAATGGTAAAAGAAAAAAGGTTGTTATACTATGACCAATAAAAACACTTGATACAAAAAAAAACAATCGACACTAACTTTCATATCAATTATATGCAACACTTTGACTTTGAATGTAGGAAGTAAATAAAACACGCAATATAAGAAGTAGACAAACGTATAACTTCCTGGTTCGGTGTACGTTTTTGTTTCCCTTTTTATAATTCAAATATTTGGCATGAAAATAGAAATAAAAGTGTATGTGAAGGTGAGGAGAAAGAGAGAGTTGGGAGTGGGAGAGTATATGACAGGATGGATGCAGGGTATATATGTATTGTGACTTCAGCAAATGTGTTTGAGGCGACTATAAAATCATTTTGTACAATATGTGTCCCTATGACTTTGTTTCATTGGGAGTAGAGAGATTACGTGAAATATAGAGATAGATTAAAATGATGAAAAATTGAGTAGTAACAATAATCAAGAGAGACAAAAATAAGTTATGGAAAAGAAAATAAATTAATTTCGCGTGTATATATATATGAGGGTTTAATTGTGTGTATGGGTGCGTGTGTGCGTGTGTGATTCATAAAACATATATCTTCGGCTGAACATTTTGGTATGATTTACTTGATATATATCCACACAAGATTCAATTGGGTACACTGTAATATACGAAAATTATTGTGTTTATTCAGCAAAGTGGGCGCCAGTTAATGACGCCTATGTAAAATCCTCCCTAGGGAGTGAACAATGTGCGTGGATCTATACTATTTTAGGTCAAGCCCCAATCGATGACCGGTGCAAAAGTTTAATCTGAGAGATATTGTAGATGTAAAGCCAGAATATTATTATTCTTATCATTATAATGTAAAGAAGGGGGCTGTGCCAAATTTTTTTAAAGAGATAAAGTCTCAACAATTTCTAATAAGCTTGATAAGCAGAAGGGAAAAGAAGATTTTTTTAGAAGCAAGAAATTGGGGAACATGTGATAGTACTTGCATATGCCCTCACGGTCACCATATGGTACGAATACACCCCGAGTGGAAATGATGCACACTGTGTGCGTGACTGAATCACATGACCAGGGTTATAGTAATCTGTAAAGATCGAGATATATTATTCAATTCATTTCAATTCAATTCAAATTTACTGGTCCAAAAGGAAATTCGTTGCGTTTACATGCATTATTCACAGAGAAAAATAAATAAAATGTACATGTGACATGATACATACAACATAAAACAAGTATATATAGAGAATAAACATATAGCACTTTAACATTCACATTATATAGATATTTTTTCTGAATTAACATTATATTCAATATTTGTTCATATATCCAGAGTAATTACCGAAACAATATAACATTGTAATTATTATTACTATTAGCAGTATTGGTAGTAGCAGCAGCAGCATCAGTAGAAGTAGTAGTAGTAGTAGTAGTAGTAGTAGTAGCAGTAGTAGCAGTAGCAGTAGCAGCAGTAGTAGTAATAATTAGTGCCACTCCTGTGGCTAAGAATATATTAATATAAACAAAATTTGCTCTCAGTATTCTTCATTGAATATGGTTCGGTAAGAGGTTCTTTAAAGCATGGACGTACTAAGTAGGTCCATGTTTACAGTAAGCTAACTTTAACGTTGTTAATGACGTCATTTTCATTTACCGAACACGAAAACGCTTACAGAAAAACACTACATGTTCTGTGCGATACTGAAAATATCTATGTCCTGCCCATTTTCTGAGAGAAAGTGTCAATGTTGTTAATAACATAACCAATCATCTTCCAAGATATAAATTAGAATACTGACAAGATACTTTCTATGTATTACATTCCCGTTTTATATCTAATGACAAACATCACGATATCTCCACATGCCAATATCAGGGCACTATCAACATGACACGAAATCGCATGCATGCCGGAAAAGAAGACAGCGCCATCCCGTATATATGGTGGCTCCTAAGGGACACGCAAACGCAAAAATTTGACGTATACCTATGCAAATTTTTTTTCGTTTTTTACGTCCAAGACGTGAAAATCAAAAAATTTGACGTATACTTATGCAACAAATTTTTCGTCTTTTACGTCCAAGACGTGAAAATCAAAAAAATTGACGTATACCTTTGTTTGGTAATTTTTTCATTTTTCTGTACTCAATGGCCCTGAAGGGACACGCAGACGTGAAAATCGGCTGGAAAAATCTGCGTCAAATATTCACGTCTGCGTCTCCCAAAAGGGACACGCAGACGTGAATATTCGACGTGAATTTTTTAAGTAAGCTGAGCACCAGGAAGATAAGTGTATCTGGGTTTGTTCTGCTATGTTTTTTAAACAGCTTTATCTCGACATTAATTGTACACCACTTCATTCTATTTTATGGACTAAAAGTGACATATACTACGTCTTGGACGTAAAATACGAAAAATGTGTTGCATAGGACAACGTCAAATTTTTTTATTTTCACGTCTTGGACGTAAAAAAATAAAAATTTGTTGCATATGTATACGTCAAATTTTTGCGTTTGCGTGTCCCTTAGGAACCACCATACGTATACGAACAGGTTACAACACATCAATGACGCCTCACCCAGTCCTAGTGACAATGAAGAAGTCGACGGCTATCTTCAAGGAGAAGACATCACATGTTGCACTGCTCTAAACGTTGAACACGAGTATACACACTTACTTGTATATGGCTCCCTTATGCCTGGATTACATTTGGCCTGCGATTAGTCTACGGAGCCCGTATCCTGCCCGTATCCCCTTTTCCGTGCGGCCTCCGTGCGGTGGCAGGAGGCGGCCGTGAGATTTTCGTACGGATTCTCGGGCTTCACGGCCTCTACGATTTTGTTTCGCGAGACGTTATACAAATTTTTAAAAATCGTAAGCCCGTAATCCGTAGACATGTCGTATGTGGCATTGGACGATCCCCGCATGGGCATCGCGCGGAGGCCTCAGGCTGATCGTGCATCAAACGCACGGATTTTCGGTGAACATGGGGGCTAAATAACGCTCAAAATCGGCACAGCGGCTTCACGGTCATCGCGCCTTCTTCGCGCAACCTCTGCACGGAAGCTGCACGATTTCCGTGTGGACTGCACGGCTTCTGCACTGGCCTGCCCCCGAGGGCCAATACAATAAATTGCACGATGCTCGTAGATGATGTAAACATAAACATCGTAATGATCGTAGCCCGTAGCCTCCTACGATGCCCCCAGAATAGCACGAAAAATCGCAGACCAATTTATCGTACGGCGCCCGGGGCAAATGTAATCCAGGCATAAGACAGAGACGTTGACGTGGGCTGTTACATGGCTCTAAGCGTTTCAGACGAGAATGCTTCCGGTAACTTGGCACCATCGTTACGGCCAAGAGCACGGAGGACTACATGTTCATGGGTCCCATGGTAGGCCATATGGCAAGCCGTTTTAACATTTATTCATATTTCTTGATATCAAGATATTTTTTTTTTATATCAAGAATTGCCATTTGTTAACAACAGGAAATCATTTCTTGATATCAAGAATTCAATTCTTGAGATCAAAATATAGAATTCTTGATATCTTTTTATTTCGAACGCAAGACTAATGCAAGAATTATTTGGATATCGAGCGCAAAAGTATTGCACAAATTCACAATTGATTTCGAGCGCAAAAGTAATGCAACAATTAATTCTGATTTCGAGCTGAAAAGTAGTGCAAACATTAACAGTTGATTTCGAGCACAAATCTAGTGCACAAATTCATTGTGATTCGATTTCGAACGCAAAAGTTGTGCAAGAATTCATCCTGCCTGAGCGGTGCGGTGTCGAAAGTCAATGTATCGCGAGAATTCAACTAATGCAAGAATTCATGTTGCCAGCTTGCAATGCATTTAATGTCTCTGTGAAATTCCTTGTAGAAATTTTCATTTCATAATATTTAAACATGTTTATTTAGACCATTGATTAATGTTACATTTAAAATGTTGGATGTGATTTTTTCAAGTTTAATTACTTGTTATAAAACATACAAAAAACGCGTCTTTCAAGAACGTAAAACGGCAACATATCAAGAAATCATTTCGTGATAATTATGTTGCTAATAGACGATGCGCAAACCTGTAGCAAAGATTACCCCGTGTGTAATAATATATTCAGGTTTTTAATGCGCAATTCATTTCAAAATGTTTTCGATCACGTCAGTTAAAATAATACTGTCAGATCTGATCATTTTCAACAACAACAAAACATCTAGGTAAATTGACTTACAAAAAATAATAAAAATGATAAATTGGCAACACATCACGAAATAACGCGGAAGGAATGAATTTGTGATATGTTGCCAAATTGTGCATTTACAATGCGTATTTTTTAAGTCTTTATAGAAGTTATTTTTGCTTTAAAAATATCACATCTGACGTTACTATTTTACCTAAAATACATGTATATTCTACAATTAATCATTCAGAAAACACAGGGACATATTTATTGCACAAGGGACAATCTTTACAACAGGTTTGTACAACGTTTATTGGCAGCATATCACGAAATGATTTCGTGATATGTTGCCGTTCTACATTTTTTAAAGACGCGTTTTTATCATAATGTATTACAAGGAATTGAACTAGAAACAAACATGTCTTTTTTTATTTTTCACCATTAATAAATTGCCAAAATAAAACATGTCTAAACAGTACCAAAGAAATATTTTCTACAAGGAAATTCACATAGACATTCAATGCACTTCAAACTGGCAACATATCTCGTAATGATTTCTTGCATAACATTTGAGCACGAAATCAAAATGAATTTTTGCATTACTTTTGCGCTCGAAATGATTGCGAATCAACATTCTTGCATTACTTTTGAGTTTTAAAACAACAGTGCAGTACTGTGAATTTCTGCACTACTTTTGAGCTCGATATCCAAATGAATTCTTGCAATACTTTCGAGCTCGAAATTAATCACCTTAACGATTCTTGATATCAATAATTTTATTCTTATTCTTGATTTCAAGAAATTATTTTTTGTTGTAAAGCAATGGTTAATCTTGATATCAAGGAATAGGAATACATGTTAAAACGGCTTGCCATAAGGCCAAGTCGAAAGCGATGCGGAAGGTTACGTAGTTTGTAACGTAACAAGAGATGGGGATGAGAAGATTTACCAAGTGAACAACATTACGGGGCGTGGTGCTTCTCGAGTCACCTCATCGAACATGTACATAAATGACTACATCGTTTTTTGTTTTTTTTACTACTACTCCACAGTATTATCATAATAACAAAAATATCAATTTTTGATGCAGTTTGAATTTGTAATATGTTTTTGAATTTATATTTCCAAACGTATTTTAAATGTTTGTAAAAATGTATTTATGTCTTAAAAGAAATATTTGTAAACTCATCGCAATTCTGCTATGCCGCAATGACGTTTTTCAATAATAAACCAGTTATCTATCTATCTATCTAACGTACTGATATCCAATGTAGATACGACTTGCTCCTCCCTGGGGAAGGCAGGAACGATGAGACTCGTGGTGATGAGAGCTTCGTCGTCTCAGTTGCTAAGACCACACCGACCAACTTCGCTCCCCGTAGAAAAGGGCTTGCAAGGATAAGAAAGATGGTGTTCCTGTGGTAATGGGTAAATAAATGATCGAGATTGATGTTGACGAGGACTAGGACCACATACTACTATATCCCCATCCGCAATACAAGGAAGCAGGCTCACATAACATCATTTCAGTTCATATCAGTCGTTATTTTTTCATTTCAATTTTGTTTCAAGGTTATGCAAAGTTGTTAACATTACGTGTGAAGTTGAAAATAACATCCTAATATCTGCCACCCCCCCCCTTCTGTTTGTATTGTTTGCACTTATGTTATAGTTGTTCATATTTTCTTCCTATTACCATTTCAATGGGATTCTTTTAAATAATACCAATACTTGTACAGTAATTTGTTAATTTTTATATATTTGAATGTATATCACGGCATTGATGAAAATTAGCTCTCGGCTGATAGCAGGCTCCGACACCATGTGTGAAAAACTGAACTCCAATATTACAAAGAAAAATTGAATGAGCCTTTCAGAAATACCAAGTAGTTGAACGAATAAATGTTTGAATTCAATGTTTATCCTTGACCTTGCCATGTACGAAAAATGATAGAAAATTGTCCATTCGTATTTCAGATATTTTCAGTATTTTAATCATTATGATATCGACTACATCTGTGTCACATTTTTTAACCTAGTCGATGACGGTTGTCTACCTTCAAATAATTCACAAACTTTCATTATTTACGAAGTGAACTGTGTGAAACGAACTAACATGTACAAGTGATTGTTTCGTTGTAGCCAGTGTTTTCGTCACTGTCTCACAAAAGTACAATAAGGAAAAGGGTATAAATTGTACCGCATCGTAAACGCATTAGATATACATAATGATACTGAATGCAGTATGCTTGTAATTGCGAGTAAATTAGACATTTCACATGATAATAATAATAATAATAATAATGTAACTTATATCGCGCCAAATCCACTCTGTGGAGTGCTCAAGGCGCGTGTAAACAGGAAAAACGATCAAGACTTGAAAAGGAATGTTTTGAGATGAGTTTTGAAAGAATGAGAAGATAAACATTTTTTGATGTCTTCAGGAAGGCCATTCCATAATTTAGGACTAGAGTATGCAAATGATCTTTCCCCCACGTTTTGGTAATTTTGGGGTCACAAGAAAATTGGAAGTGGATGAGCGTAGAGGTCTTGCAGGAGTGTAGTTTTGGATTAGAGAGATAAGGTATTGAGGAGCAGAGCCGTGAACGCAATGAAAGGTAAGCAACAAAATTTTGAAAACAATGCGATCTTTTACTGGGAGCCAGTGTAGCGACTGCAAAACTGGGGAAATGTGGGTACGCTTGGTGGTCAGAGAAACAATACGAGCTGCAGCGTTTTGAAGCTTCTGGAGTTTGGACAGTAGATTCTGGGTTAGATTGATTAGGAGGGCATTGCCAAAATCAAGACGGGAGGAAATCAGAGCATGTACTAATTTTTCGGTGGCAGACTTGGACAAATATTTACGAAGAAAACCGATATTACGCAATTGGTACCTTACTGATCTGCAAATATTAGAAACTTGGTCAGACATTGTCATATGTGAGTCAAACATAACACCGAGATTGCGACACGTTTGTGACAAGTGAATTTTGTGGCCAGAAAATGAAATGCAATTGATATTAACTTTACTAAGCTGTACTTTGGAACCAAATATAAGGAATTTGCATTTGTCAAAATTTAATTTCAAGGAACGTGCGAGCATCCAATCATGAGCATCAGCCATGCAAGATTCAAGGCGATGAACGGCTCGTTCTGCAGCGGCTTGATCTGAATTGAAGGAAATCATAAGTTGAATATCGTCTGCATAAATATGATAATCTATGCCATGTTGTAACAAAACTTGTCGCAATCCAATTAAATAAATTGAGAAGAGAGTAGGCCCGCCCACAGAACCCTGTGGTACTCCACAAGAGAGAGGCAAAGCAACTGATTTGCAACCATTAATACAAACGATCTGAAAGTGGTATGACAGATAAGACTCGAACCATTTGTATGCCTCACCCTTGACACCAAGTGAACTGATGTAACATGATAACTAAAAGTTCTACTTTCATCTCTTCATCTGCAGATAATATATATCGGAAGGACTTTTGAACTTTGTAATTATGTGTCCTTGTAAAATCTTCTTCTTCTTTTTAACCGTGTTTAATTGAGAAAGAAAAGAAGTGTTGGAACAAATCAAGATATAAATCATATTGTAAGTTTCACTATACTTATCAAGCATATTCAGCATGATTTAGTTACATTAATAGGAAAAATTCATGTATAAATGAAATTAATGAAACAGTCAAAGGGCCATAAATATAATTAGAATGATGTGAGATAACGCCTTCCTGGCTTCTAAACAAAACAATAATATTAATGCCGCACTTATACCCAGCACAGAATTAAGGAGACAGCGCCCTCTCTCGAGTTTGAAGGTCCAGTAAAAATTAAAATTGAAACATTAAAACAATAAAATTGATCTTGCAGACACTATGGGGCACTTTGTCACCCAGGATCATCCCCCTCACTTCGCTCTGGGAAGAACCATCTCTCCTGCTTATTCATTTCTTGATACACCTATGGTTCGCTGAATAAAATTGCCAATGACTTGGGATTAGGCGTGTTTTGTTCTCCGCGGCCCTGGTAAATTTTTTGAAAGTAGGTAGGCAATTTCATAACACAGTAGCAGAAAGATGTAATTACTTTCAAAACATTTTAAATGCTCAATAAATACTTAATCAAACCCTGGATACACCACTGATGTTTATGCCTCAGAATGCCCAGCCCACGCATTTATCATACAATGGTCAAGTAGATGCTTCTTATGAAAAACTGCTCTTGGTTTCATGACTAACCCTGCCACTTTAAGCAAAAATAAAATTGAATTCAAGCAAAAGCGAAAGTTTACACTCAACCAAACAAAGAGGTTAATAGTCTTTCGTCGCCATTAACATCTTACCAAATGGCTCTAGTTTCCTGTCTCGATACTTAATTTGTTCAGTAGAATTAATCGAGCCTTTTGATAGCAAATTGTTTCGGCAAGGACATGGCGAAATACAAATTAGATCTCTTTTCATAAGGAAGTTTATAATGCAGACTGAGGAGATTTCTTTATGATGATTACTTGGCATCAGTTATGCATTCACAGGAATATATTTATCAAGTGCCGTTATTTTCCACATTGATTTGGATAATGCAACAACCTTGGAAGAAATAATTATTATGTATACACGAATGGAGAAGAGGTATATAACTACCTTCAAGTTTACTTCATCAAAGTTAACAACTCACCTTCATGAAAGAAATTTTTTAGTTCTTGGAAATACTGACGAATTAAAAAAGTTGGACAACTATCATACCTTATAATTAAAAAAGTGATTTTGAACTGTTATCATATTTGCTGCGATTTAAACCACAGACATGGGGATTTTCAGTCTATCCACAATTATGTTATGCGTGACTTGGTCTACAATATTTTCTGCTGGGTCTGCTTTATCCGGGGAGAGAGCTTTAAACATCGGGGATGACATAACCCTGGATTGTGTAACTAATTGGAATCCTAATATTACTCTTTACTGGTTTCAGAGAAAGATAGAATCATCACGAAATACTTACATGGCAACGGCTGGCCCCCAAAGTGAGAATGGGTACATTTGGCAACATTTCCGAAATGACACGCGCTTTTCGTACAGCTATAAAAACGTTTTCTTCTAGTGAAATGAAAATTGCTCTTACACTTTACATATCCAACATAACTGAGGAAAATTCAGCCAACTACATTTGTATTTCATATAATACTCGATCATTCGAAAGAAAATACTTGTATATGTAAGATGTCCGTGCCATCTATTGCATATGTTCTTTGGAATCAAATGTGGTATGTCATCTTTTGGGGTTACATTAATATTTTGAGTGATTCTTTATCGGTATCTCTCAGGGTTGATAGAAGAACTGTCACAGGGATGTTTAACGATAGCCGTTTCGAATTCTCATCAAGACTTTTAAATGAATCAACACACCACCATTCTATTGAACTATCTCCCTCGGATGGCACCCTATCAAGTATTTCCTGAACTCTTCCCATTGAATCTAGCCGGTCATCCGAGCAGGCAATGACGACGTTCACCCCCACCAAAACTCACCCATCATCCACGAACACAGTGAAAATGTTCTTCCCAACTCATCCTAACCCATCATCCCAACAAAAGACGATTTCGGCTTTCCCCTCTCAGGCTAGTCCGTCATCCACACAAAAGACGACTTCGGTGTTCCCCTCTCATCCTAACCCGTCATCCACACAGAAGACGACTTCTGTCTTCTTCTCTCAGGCTAATCCGTCATCCACAGAGAAGACGACTACGGTCTTCTTTACCCAGCTTGATCCATCACCATATACCTCATCAGAATATGGCACTTCTCTTTTGCCAAATACGACACCACCGCCCTTCTGGCAGCCTTCAACCCCGACCACTGTAGGTTCACCAATGGAAGACAGAACATCCGAGCCGAGCACAACATCACCAGCGTATATGTATATTACTCAGGTACAACACGATATCACAACCTACGAAAGTGGCTCCAGCAGTACTACTGTCCCAGACTTTACCTTCCACAACAGTGAGATTAAAATTTGTCATTTGCAGGGAAATGAGTTGAACATAGATCGCTCTCATTACTACGCACCAATCATGAATCTTGGGACAGAGCCAGGTGTTTCATTCGTGGATGAAACCAAAGTTATGAATATCACTTCAAGTGATATTGAAAAATTCGAAGTCGGTTCTCTCTGGCAAAGGACTTGCTGAAAACGCAATGAACGAAGACTGCTGCGCCATTTCAGAGAAAAGTTGAAAGGCACTCTAGGACAAGATGTCCCTGAAGTCCATTTATATGTTGAACTTGAAAATGACCATGCATCGCGTCGTTTCCCTGATGTGTTTCCATTTTCTCCTCGTGCAGAAATTCAACCTGAGCAAGAATCTCACAATGACTCAACAACCAACCACCAGGAACTCTCTGGAGAATCGTCAGAGGGGATTCCAAAAGAACCGGTGAATGAAACCGTGGAACCAAATACAACTAAATCCAGACTGAATTTTGTTCTAGAACACACCTCAGTAAAACAAAATTCCTCCTATAATCTTTCCTCTGAGATTTGTCCCGCTGATCCTCCGCTGAAGAAAGATTTTGGTGGCGGACTTCCGGGACACCGATACGTAAATATAAATACAGATCGAGTATGAAATAGCATTTAATGTCATGCTTAACATATTTCAAAAATCCGGCTTCGAGATGTTCTGCATTTGGCCACTTGGAATGTGCCTGTAAAATTTCAAGAAAAATAAAGATCGTTCTGGGGGCCAAAAGCGTGAACCCGATTTGCCCCATAGACAATGCGTGTAATGCATGGACGGAAAACGTACAGGATCTGTATTATGACCGGACTTAAATTGTTTTTTTTTCTCTCTTTATGTCTCTGTATGGGCTGTATGTGGTATCATTGGAAAGAAAATTTCATGGTTGTTATTGTAAACCACTCTCTTTTTTTCTATGATAATCCTATCAAAACACGTGATGTAAAATAGACTTATAGGACAAAAATGGCGACTAAAATGTCATGCTTGACCGATTTTAAAAATCCGGCTTCGAGATGCTCTGCATTTGGCCACTTAGAATGTGCCTGTACAATTTCAAGAAAAAAAAATCGTTTTGGGGGCCAAAAGCGTGAACCCGATTTGCCCCATAGACAATGCGTGTAATGCATGGGCGAAAAACGTACAGGATCTGTATTATGACCGGACTTAATTTTTATCTCTCTCTCTCTTTATGTCTCTTTATGGGCCGTATTTGGTGTCATTGGAAAGAGAATTTCATGGTTGTTATTGTAAATCACTCTCTTTTTTTTCTATGATAATCCTATCGAAACACGTGATGTAAATAGACTTATAGGACAAAATGGCGACTAAAATGTCATGCTTGACCGATTTTAAAAATCCGGCTTGGAGAAGCCCTGCGTTTGGCAACCCAGAACACGCTTGCAAAATTTCAAGGAAATAAAGGGATGGTAGGGGGCGAAAAGCAGTCTGAAAATGACGTCACAGCCGATACGTGTTATAACTTGGCGGAAACTCAGCAGAATTCCTATAGTGACCCTTGTTCAAACGCAATTTACTCAAATATTTCTGTGATAACATATAACGTGTTTGGTATCATTCGAAAGGGCACTTTATTGCGGTCAGTTTGTCACCATTGTTATCTACGCGCAATGTACTGCACGCATTAAACGCGCTATTACGTAATGCATAGTAAATTCATTATTTTTGGCGATAACTATGCGCTGATGTCATCGAATTTTACCAAACTTGGCAGATAGTTGTCACGTATATGGATACATATTTCTGCCAAGTTTTATTGATGTAGTTATAAAGATCGCCATTTTAGAGCAAGTTGAAGTTATTTCGGAGTTTTCTTGAAAATGGCGAATTTGGAGGGCAATTTTCTCAAATTTGGTCAGCGTTAGGGTAATAATTTTGTATATGGCTGGAAAGGACATATCTTCAAATATCTAAATCCAAAAAAGGGTACGGGTTTGGCCAGAAACGATGGAGATACGGCCTCAGTAAGAAAGCCCATTCCCAGAACTTTAGAGGGCGTTGTTTATTTTTTGCGTAGCCATTGGAGCATGAAATTTGGCACGGCTATGTGCAATTATTAGATAAAGATACTGTAAGATTTAAAAACAAAACGGAATTTATATGAGAAAGTTATGGCAGTTTTAGATTTTTAGGGGGGGGGCCATTTTTCAAGAATTTGAGAGATTTTTGACGGAGTCGGTTTCAGATTTGAATTTTGAGTACAAAGATGGCATTTTGAAGGTCAGGTTATGGTCGCAGATGAAAGAACATCTCTTGGACTATCTAGAGGAATTTGTTAGAAGTTTGTAGGATCTAGGATGGTGGAGATAGGAAGGAAGAAAGAAAGGCCTTAAAATGGACCAGACATGGACTAAATGGCGCCTGGACGGTTATGCATGAGTGATTTCGAAAATCGAAGAATGTAGTGACCTGGATGAGATGCTAGAGATGATGCCTACGAAATTTAAAAGAAAAAGGCATAACAAGCACTACGTGCAAAACGAATGCGATTTTCTGACGAGGAAAACAAGGAAAAGGAGAAGAAGAATATTAATGGGGCAGAATGTGAACGAAAACAAGGCAATGACGAAGATCGTCATTGCAATAATGACTTTATATAAGAATTAAAAAGAACATACCTAGTTTATACCGAGTCGTCTGGAAGTTTGATCAGGGACACCGATGAAACTGCACTCACGTTGACGTTTTCACGACGACGGGGATTCACGGAAATTGCCCCCGACTCCCGTCGTGTAATTTGGATGGGAACGTGGGCACAGAAGCTCGCGCATGCGCAGGGGATAAATAGACGTCACGCGTAGTATCCCACGTCGGGTGCCTAAATCGAAAGCTCGCTAATGCCTTTCCGTTGCGAAAGTATCTCCAGAAACCCTTCCCCATCCGCCAGATGACTCGCGAGCAGCGGATTCTCAACTACCGGCTGTCCCATGCCCGACGTAGGGTGAAAAAATGCATTCGGCATTCTTTCTTCCAGATTCCGCCAGGTGTCGAATCGGGCAGTATACACTGAAGATAATTTTGTGCAACTCTTCTGTACATGAGCAAACTGTTTTATTTCTTTCTTGGTCAAAGTTTGGTCATAAATGTTTAAAAATTAAAATTAAATTTTTATTAGGCAAACTCTCGGTTTTGACCACTTATTTTTTCTAAGAGGAGTAAAAGTTGGTCACTAGTACATCGGTTATATACTTACCCACAACAGTTGGGAAAAATATTCTACATAGTATAGGTATGAATATGAATCATCAGTTGCAGATGCGTTTGGATGGGCCGATTTACTAACTGTCACCAAATGCGTAGAATGTATGTAAAAACTTGTACTTGATTTGACCAAATGGATAGGGATAGAGGATAGGATAGGTTATGGAAGGAAATGATAGGATAAGAGTTTAGAAACTAATAACCAAGAGCGGTTTTGAAAAGCAGGTTTCTTTCTTTTTTGTTGTTGTTCTTTGTTTAACCAACTGTCTAATATGTTTAATATAGACCCAAAATTAGTCAAATAGTTGGTCATTTTTTTACCAACATTATTTGCTGTGTAATGTCGGTGTTTTCCATTTACTTTCCTGT
This sequence comes from Mesocentrotus franciscanus, assembly GCA_037976565.1. Taxonomy (NCBI): domain Eukaryota; kingdom Metazoa; phylum Echinodermata; class Echinoidea; order Camarodonta; family Strongylocentrotidae; genus Mesocentrotus; species Mesocentrotus franciscanus. The sequence goes on from CP137666.1 coordinate 52,608,544, forward strand.
AATTTCTTGCCTACTGTAGTGCATAATTACTAGTATTTTCCCCCTTTTTATGTTTCAGGGTACTGCACACCACCTTGCAAGTGCGACCGGACAACCAAAATCATCAAGCCCTGCCTGGTTCTACACAATACCATGCGAGATCGGTATCCTCAGCTTCAAAATGAAAAGCCGGACGAGGAAAGTGACGGCGTCACTGTGCCTGGTTCCTGGCGCGATGCCGGGCCGGGGTACTTATGGACTCCGAGCGGGAGGGTAGAATTGGCTCGCGATCAACACGTGAAGGCCGGGAGCTCAGGCAACGGTCAGATGAGCATATTTTGATACCTTATTATTGACACTGGCAGGTAACTAATTGGGTTGAGGTCCAGGAGGCGGAGCCCCCAGAAGCTCAGGGGTTTTAGGCATTAAATTACCGTCAGATTAGCATCCAGGGATCCGCCTTAGGGCCCTAGGTGGGGTCCAGGTAGCAGAGCCACCGGAAGTGCAGGGGTTTTAGTCATATAATAACGGTCAGATAAGCATATTATGATACCTTATTTTTGGCACTGGCAGGTAACTAATTGGGTTGAATTCCAGGAGGCGGAGCCCCCAGAAGCTCAGGGGTTTTAGGCATTGAATTACCGTCAGATAAACATCCAGAGGTCCGCCTTAGGGCCCTAGATGGGGTCCAGGTAGCAGAGCCACCGGAAGTGCAGGGGTTTTAGGCATATAATAACGGTCAGATGAGCATATTTTGATACCTTATTTGTGACACTGGCAGGTCACTAATTGGGTTGAGGTCCAGGAGGTGGAGCCCCCAGAAGCTCAGGGGTTTTAGGCATTGAATTACCGTAAGATGAGCATCCAGGGGCCCGCCTTAGGCCCTTTGGTTGGGTCTATGGGGCAGAGCCCCCGGAAGCTCATTTGTTTTAGGCGTTTAAACACCGCCAGATGAGCATATTGTGACACTGGCAGGACACTAATTGGCAAGGGGTCCAGGGGGCGGAGACCCCAGAAGCTCAGGGGTTTTAGGCATTTTATAATGGTAAGATAAGCACTCATGGACCCGCCTTAGGGCCCCTGGTAGGGTCGAGGGGGCGGAGCCCTCGGAAGTTCTGGGGTTTTAGGCATTTAAATACGGTCAGACGAACATATTTTGATACCTTATTTGTGACACTGGCAGGACACTAATTGGCGTGAGGTTCAGTGGGCGGAGCCCCAAGAAGCTCAGGGGCTTTAGGCATTAAATTGCCGTCAGATTAGCATCCAGGGATCCGCCTTAGGGCCCTAGGTGGGGTCCAGGTAGCAGAGCCACCGGAAGTGCAGGGGTTTTAGGCATATAATAACGGTCAGATGAGCTTATTTTGATACCTTATTTTGACACTGGCAGGTAACTAAAAAAGCTCAGGGGTTTTAGGCATTAAATTACCGTAAGATGAGGGGCCCAGGGGCCCGCCTTAGGGCCCTAGGTGGCCCTCAGCCGTTTCAGGCATTTAATCAAGTTCAGATGAGCATATTTTGATACCTCATTGTTTTTGTGACACTGGCAGGTCACTATTATTTTTTTCTTTCTCTCTTTCTTTCTATTTCTCATTAATATACTTTTTCAAAAAAGTTGGGGGGGGGCAGCTCGAGACCCCTGAGCCCTCCCGTTCCGCGAGCCCTGACATGTATGCCTTTAAATAAGCGTATTTCTTGCCTGACTGTAAATTTAGGAATTTGTCACTTTCCAACAAACGCATAAAAAAGTATAATTTACTAAAAATTGAGGACAAATCTCGGATAATTATGTCATTTCAGCAACATTTGTAAATCCCCGGTATCAAATTAGAAATGAACCACGTTTGAATTTAATTTGGGAGAGGGCAGCTCCCCGCCAAGCCAGCCCCATTAGTACGCCAGTGCCCCCGATCTACACCTTGTTTGCGGGAAAAATCGCAACTCATCTCCCTTTCCTTTGTTCTTTCTCTTTTTTTCTTTCCCTTTCTCTCCTCTTTCCCTTTCCCTTCCCGTCCTTCTCTCTCTTTGAGGTTCGCTGGGAGGGGAGGCAAGGGCCTTTCGCCCCCGATCCACACGTTGTTGGCGGGATTAACCGCAACTGATCTCCCCTGCTTTTCACCCTTTTCTTTTCTTCTTCTTTTTCTTCACTTTATCTCCTCTTTTCCTTTTTTTTTATTTCCCTTTCCTTCCTTCTCCCTTATTTTTTTGATGGGGGAGGCAACAGCCTGGGAGGTAAGGCCCTTTCACCCCCGATCTCCTTCTTTTCCCCCTTTTCTTTTCTTTTTCCTCTTCTTTCTTTCCCTTTCTTTCCTCTTTTCCTTTCTCTTCTTTTCCTTCTCTCTATCTCTCTCTCTTTTTTGGGGGGCAAGGCCTGCTCGCCCCGCCCCCTGGACCCGCACCTGGATAACATGACCCTAGATTGCATTACGGACTGGGATCCAGCTATTAATATGTATTGGGCTCGGCGCAAGCTTGGATCATCCCAATACTTATTTTTGAAAAATACCGTTATGATCCTCGTATTTCCGTCAGTTACCAGAGATTTGTAAACGTGAGTAGGATTTTTACGCTTAGGATTTCAAACATTACAGAGCAAGATTCAGCCATGTACATTTGTACTTCAACAAAAGCTAACAACCCATATTTGTATTTTTATGACATCAGTGTTGTAACTTGCAATTGTTCGATTGATATAAACGTTAGGTGTGATCTCATCGGTGTCAATAGCCCTAAGTGGCTACCTGTGACTATCATCTTTAATGGAGGAACTGTTGAAACTGGGGTGCTTGGAAATCGTCTGACATTTAGCCCTAATTTTCTTAAGGAGTTGGCACATGAAAATTCCATCCATGTGTTTTCAGATGATGGTCAAATATCAAATATAACATAACATGCATTTCTACAATAACAGATATGAACACAAAACTGAACACCAAGAGGCCGTCGGAATTCTCGCTTCGACAGACAGAAAATACATCTACGTCATCTCAGGCAACGTTATCTACTACTGGGACAACTAGCCAGCAGACAATTGAGGAAGAGAGTGACATTAAACATATAATAATTCTGCTTTGTGTTAGTATTTCAGCAGGGGTCATTTTTATGGCAGTCCTCATTGTGATGAAGTTTCGGAGACGATGTTACAAATCAAGCAACTTGGACACAATTGAAGACTGTTCGGATTCCACTAATGGGGTAAGAAGTTTGTCGTAGTAAGTGAGTTTCATAATATACCGCACACGCAGCCCCGATAAATCATTTTTTCTAGTAGATTTCAGCTAATTAAATACGCATTTACTCAATTCGGTAGCACTGGAAATCTGCAATAAATCCGAGACAACTAAATGGTTTAAAAATTAGAAACAAATGTCTATATAGATAATATACTCTACATCACTACCATTATTATTTGATAATGCACCATGAATTGTTTTTGAGAAAAACGACATTCTATTCTTTAGGTAAACTGATTCCAAACGAGTAACATAGTTATATCATAGCTTCAACTTCATCCCACTAATTTCCCACCTATTTATCTTCTTTAAAATGCTAGAATTTCTCCACACTCGCCATCCACCTAAACCACGAGTACGAGAGCACAATACCCATAGCACAAACTTCTATGAGTACTGAAGTTGAAGACAACGCACTGGCCTATCCGAGCAGCTTCTTGCCTCTCACAGATACCTCACCAACTTCACAGGATTACGAAGAAGTGGGCAACAATCTGCAGGAGGACACGGATGCTGACGACTACACCTTTCCTAACGTAAGAGGTGAGGATACTGAGGGTTACGTTGTCATGGTATCCAACGTTAAAGATGAGGATGCGTACGGTTATACCGTTCCGAATGTCACGTTCCACAACGTCATTCGAACCATTTCTGTAGATAATAACACAGATGAAAACGGCTACCTCGTCCACAATGTAAGATGTTGCAGCAAGGGTAAGACGGTGAGCTCTCCTCTGGTTCAGGATACACACACTTATGACGATAAGGAAGGAGAAGGGTACATCATTCAAACTGGAAATCGAGCCACGACCATTGACGACAAAGATGAAAATGGTTACCTCGTTCCAAGTTTCAGGCTTTGCAAGGATAAGATGATGATAACTACTTCAGATGACGGAAAGAGTGGCCAATAAGGAAAGGTCTATGCTGTTTGAATTGCCACTAGAGCCTCTACCACTGCAAACAAAGTAAAAGTGACCTTGCTATACCTATTTCTCAGCATTGGAGTTTGCAAAAGTAAGCAGTCCCTGCTGGACCATCGACAACAAAGTATTACAATGGATATCATGCAAAACGATAGCTAATCTACTGAAGCATATATATTCCCTTTAAAACGTAGTATTGGCCGTAGTTCACATGTTGGTGTTTTTCTCAATACGCAACCTAAGAAGATATCGAAAGCAGAAAATGTATCCCTTTGTTTAAAAATGAACGTCCTATATAGCATGTCCCTACGCGACCCAGAGAAGACATATTTAGTGCTCCATGAATCTGCCGCCATAAAAAGTCTTCTTTTTCTCACTTTCAATTCATAACACTACTTAATAATAATAATAATAATAATAATAATAATAATAATAATAATAATAATAATAATAATAATAATAATAATAATAATAATATTCGGTTCTTGTATAGCGCATATCACATTATAACGTCTCTATGCACTTCCAAAGAGCTTTGGAAATTATTATCCCGGCTTTAGCATGGCTGCCATTACGGCGCTCTAGCATCACCTTGTGATCCACAGTCCGGTGACAAATCCACTCGACCACGACCAGTGGCGGATCCAGGGGGGGGGGCCGGGCCCCCTCCCCTAGAAAAAAAACATGTAAAACACCCTTTTTTGGGAAGAAAAAGAAGATGGGCCCCCTCCCCTGGCGCTAAAGGGGGTGGTGGTGACAATTTTTTTCAATTTTGAAGGCAAAAATTGTGCTCACTAACCCCTCCCCACTGAGCGAAAAATCGGCCGGCACGGTTTTCAAATTTTCGCACGAAGTGGGCCCCTTTTTCGGCCCCCTCCCTTGCCGCCGGCTGGATCCGCCCCTGACCACGACACCTCTACTTCTACTCACAAGACAATTTGCGATAACATAAAGACAGCAACAATGAATATTCTTTTAGAAAACAAGCAAGTTCCAATGGTTCCAATGAGTTTAGGAGTCTATTTTTCTAGATAAAAATTAAAATACGTTCAAACCCGATCAGAGCCATTTATTAATAGAATTTGGCGAACTCGGTTCGAGTTGACACAATATGGCGAATATTGCTTAGTTGGGCAAGCACAAAATAAAAGAATGTACGCCACGTCGTTCCCAAGTGAGACCAAGTTGGCCAAAGTTTATGTAATAATGGCTCTGCCGCTTTTTCGGGCAAGCCATATTTCACCTTACCTACATACTAACACATGCAATGCATACCATGTAGACGACAATATATTTAGTAGATACGGTATGTCATACTATCAAATCGTATTTGACAGTATCAGCTTTTTAAAATGTTATTTTCTTTTTCTTTTTTACCCTTTCACATATCTTGTAAAACGAAAAGTAGATGCAAAGGAGAAGATTTGACTTTTGATCTAGTACATGCTTTTCATCACTAAATTAGGCTTTTAATAAAAATATTCAACAAGTTCTCTCTCCATTCCTTTCAAAAAGTAGGGCTACCAAATTACATGACTTCAATTCTAACTTGTTGTGGATCATTTCACTTGAAAACTGCTCTTTTATGCTTAACCACTTCCTTTATGTGTTTCTACATACCATTGCTCATGTCAGATATTTGCCAACATATTTTCTTTTCTTTTTAACTCTTTTTATGCTTTTGACAATGCTAGGCTTACTTATTTTCATAAAGTGCAAGTAAATGATGTCATCATAGTTTATTAACCTACAACTTCCTAGAAGATTGCCATTTAGTCACTTAACATCATCACCATAGCAACACCTCCTTCATCCTCCTCCGACTCCTGCGATTGAAACTTTTTCTACAAAATCCTGAACAAAATCTGAACTCTCCCATGAATCGTTTGAATATGCAAAACAAAAGTTGTGCGTGAAAGTCTTAAAGACAAATCATAATGACGATATTGTGAAAAAATAAGAAATATAGAAACGTGGGGACTACGGTGTTGAATAATGCAAAATGAGCATATTAGAGTAATGTTTTATGTGAAAACGGACGTAATATAATACTAGTAAGACATGGGATATCATTAATGAGTACATAAGTGGGAAAGAACAAAAAAATGTCACAAATTGCTAAAGTGGGCAGGCTTATCAAATAGGTCAGTGGAAACAATGAACTCCTGACATCTACTATTGATATCGTCAATAAATTCAATCATTTGGGGTAAATATTGGTCCGAAATTACCAGATACATTGCGAAATGAAAGTATGTCACATAAACCTTACTTGGAGGAACATACGGACAAATTTCGGTTTTCCGGTGTTTGCTACAGTCTTTGAAAAAATAACGAGTGGCCGGTTAATACATTTTTTAAATCAAATAATGTTGTTTTTTTACCATCACCAATATGGATTTCGAAATGAAATACAGTTAAAAATCATCGTCGATAAACTTGTCCTCATTATTTCAAAATCAATAGATGAGGGTGGACTAGTGAGCTATACTTGGATTTTTATTGATTTAAAAAGCGTTTGATACTTTTATTCACGATGCATAAAGTATCTCACTATGGTATACTGGTTCTTCCACTAAAATGGTTTGAAGACTTTCTAGACAGCAGGGATCAGTATGTTCAATGTGGAAAATAGTATCAAGGAAACCAACAAAAAAGAGATTTGCCGTTCCTCAAGGTAAAGTTTTAGGACGAACATTGTTCTTACTCTATATAAATTAACTGTCATCCGTTTCTGATTATTTCAATATCAGATTATTTGCAGATGACTCTAATTGATTTCATATCTTTCAAGCAAATCTAGAGGAAATAGATGTCAACGACATGAATGATACATTGCAAATAGGCTTACTGTCAACTCAATGAAAACAGAATTAATGATAATTGGCAGCAGAAGGGAAAAAATGATTATCTGGTAAACTGGAAGTAGCCGAGAGGAAATTGAAGAGATTAATGAAGCATCCTTTGTAAGTATTAAATTTCATAAACATTTAAGTTGGTGCAGTTACATTGGAAACGGTAATTCATGACTTTGTATACGTAAAAGAGTTGGAATTCTATTCCGGTTGCGCCATTTTGTACTAAAATATATATTGGTTTTATAATAAAAGGCATTCATAGAGTCACATCTTATGTATGGGAATCAAGTTGTGGGGGAGTACATACAGGGGCGGATCCAGCCGGCGGCAAGGGAGGGGGCCGAAAAAGGGGCCCACTTCGTGCGAAAATTTGAAAATCGTGCCGGTCGATTTTTCGCTCAGTGGGGGGGGGGGTAGTGAGCACAATTTTTTGCCTTCAAAAATTGAAAAAAAATTGTCACCACCACCCCTTTAGCGCCAGGGGAGGGGGCCCATCTTCTTTTTCTTCCCAAAAAAAGGGTGTTTTTACCTGGATCCGCCACTGAGTACATACTAGAGTAGCTTAAACTGTATATGGGACACCCCCAAAATGGCAGTGCCCGCTATCACGACGGGCTCATACTCGCTTTCTATTTCGAGATTTTAAAATCCTCAATGTTTATGCACCACTCATCTGTATGTACCTTCATGTATGCCCTGACTAATAATAACTTACCCCACTCTTTGTTATAATATTGTGTTACAATACAGCACAAATATTCAACATGACAAAAAGAAGGCCGACATGTAGATCTACCAAAATTTAGGACTTCCCAGTGACAGTTTTTCTCTTTCTTTTTAGGAAGTGATTTATGGAATAGAATACCAAGTGATACTAAATTAAAAACATTCAGAAGCATTCTAAGGAATTCACTTTAAAATGATTTATTATGTCAATAACTAATTGTATATTGCTCTATTCATAACACCGTGTAACTGAGTTTATAATTGTTGTAATTGTAATATCTGTTTTGTGATTTAAAATTGAACGTCTTTTGTTTTTTCAATTTTGTAGAGGCCAGGCTCGACTAGAACATGCGCTATTTTCTGGCACCATTTACTATCCTTTGGCATACATTTTGATTCTGTAACATTTCTTTACAATGGTAAAGACAATAGATAAATGAATCAACCAATATTGAATGCTTATTTTGATGGGACGTATTCACTGTAATGACCATACTAGGAATTTATAGCAAGTTCAATCATTGGCACGAGTATTTGAAGAAGTAGTCTTTAAAGGTAAAGACCAGTTTTGGAAACGCCCCTCTCTCAAAAAAAAATGAAATGGAAGCTCTCATTACCAATCATGTGAAAGAATATGTTTTGACTAATACGTGATGATACAAATTTTGCCGGGAAAGTCGGGAAACCGCCTACTAATTGATATATTTGGTAAAATATTATATCTATTGGGACCAAATAGATATCGCGCACGTGGTCGCGTAGTCCCATATACATCTTTCTGTGTACAGTGCTTGTAACTTTACCAAGACTGAGCCAAATTTCTTATCATTTTGATGATTCCAGAACCTTGCAGTACACACCAATACTTATATGCTAGATGATCAACCTTTTCTGATCGATTCCACGTTTCTTTCAAAATGCAATCGCATGACCAGAACTGGTCTTTATTTTTAAATGTACCTATGTTACTTTGACAATACGCTCTTTTTTAATATAGATTGCATTAAATCGAAAGCTTATGAGACCTAAGAAGTAATTTATTACCAAGCTAGCAACAAGGGCTAAACAAACTCGGCAGGTTGGTTTCGTAACGCTCTCTTCTAATTTATTTGTTTCTAGGCAGATTGATTATTCAAAGTACATTGAAACAAAAAGCGTACTTAATAGTATGATTTAATGCTTTAAAATGCTTTAATGGGTTTCGATATAATTACGTTGTCCTATTGGTTAAAGTAGGTGCTTGACGATACTATAGATCTAAAAAAAATATTTCCCTGCATCATGTTGCTTTAAAGCAAAACTTAAGTTTGCCCACTAAAATCTTGCAATTATGAGAATACGTCAATATTTATATTATTGTTAATACACTGTCTTCAATTTTAGTTGAGGCAGAGGTACAAACAGAAGATAAGCAGACTTTACAGTTTAATTTATAATGATTTCGCATTCCGATCGAAGCTCTAAGGTTGATTAACGAAGTCGGCATAGCGACTCAGCGAGAACAAAAAGTCACGTTTTGTAGTTTGTAACTCCCAAAGTTTGGCATTTTAGAGCACTTTTAATTACAATGATAAATCAAAACTTGAGCTTACTATCCAAACCTTTTCTCTCTTTCCGGGATAGGCATTATCAAATTATCTTTAAGATAACTTTAGGTGATTTCCTATTTAGGGTGACTTTCATTTTTGAATTGTTAACCCTGCATTTTGAATATTCTAATTGAGCCACAAGTTTTCCTGCGTGTTAGAATTGTGATTTGCAAAATATCCGAGACATTCATGTAACCAATCAGCTGCTTTAACTACTTATACATCAGGGTTGTCTTTTGGTTTCACTACGTTTAAAAAGTTTCTGGGTAATCGATATTTCCTTAATAGCAATGCAAGAGTGGTATGGATGCGGACTCTGGAAAGTGAAGGTTCTGTAACCCTTCACCAGTGGCTGTTATATTATTTACAGCTCTTGCTTATAGACATGTTGATCATACGTACTTTGAGCTCTGTCTCTTGAAAGTGGACTGTACACAATTTGAATATAACTTACTAGATAGGCCCCGGTATCAAGATTGTGTGAACGCATACATAAATGTTTTGGTCACTTGGATGTTTTAGGGACACGGCAATTGTAATGATATCAAAGGAGAGTGAAAAATGAGGCGTCGAGATACATGCATATTCTAGTGAAAACCAAGGACGATGACTACATCTATGTGAACTATTGTTGTTGATATTGTTGATTCCCCCCAACGACAGAGAAGCTATTGTAATTTCATTATTGAAGGAGTGTTCATACTGGATGTCTACCCTGCATATTATGAATAACAGAGGGCTATAGGTGCTTTAAATGATTTCTGCAGACATGACAATCTTTAATGCCTTCATAGCTGTTCTTTGGACTGTAACTATTTGCATCGAATTCTCCAATGGGTCAGTTACACCCTTGGCGAGAGTATTGAGTGCTGGAGATAACATGACCCTAGATTGTGTTACGGACTTGGATCCAGACAATATCTATTGGGTTCGGCGCAAGAATGGATCAGACGATTACTTAGCAGAGACTGGTACATCATTTCCCAACGGTAAAATTTATGAAGAATTCCGTACTGATTCGCGTATTTCCGTCAGTTACTACAGCTTTGTAAATGTTTCGTCTGATAACCCAAGGATGAATCTTGCGCTTCGCATTTCAAACATTACTGAGCAAGATTCAGCCGAATACATCTGCACATCAACAAACGTTCTGAAAAAAGAAAACATAATTCTGATTTTTTATGTCATCAGCGTTGTAACTTGCAATTGTTCAATTGATACAAACATGCGATGTGATCTCATCGGTTTCAATAGTCCTCAGTGGCAACCTGTGACGATCATCTTTAATGGAGGAACTGTTAAAACTGGGGTGAATGGGAATCGTCTGACATTTGATCCTAAACATCTTAATGAGTTGGCACATGAACATGCCATCCATGTATCTTCAGAGAATGGTCTACTCTCAAATATAACATGCATTCTTCCCATCCAGTCGAACCCGTCATCAAAACAGAGGACGACCAGCACTGTCTTGCAAAGCCAACCTAGACAGTCATCCGCACAAGGCATGACAAGGATCATTGACCGCACCAATGAACCATCTTCATCGCACGAATTCTTAAGCACACTGGTAAAATCCTTACAATACACGAAATCAACAACTATGAGTCCACAATCAGGATCGCAACGGTCATTGCGTTCTTCTTCTTCGCCATCTTTCTCACAGTCGTCCATTTCTTTTCTTTTCTCTAGTATGATCCCTTCGCAACCACGAACCACAGAGAATGTAGAAATCCAAGTGACTTCATCGATCAAAATGCGGGAACAAACGGATTCCACGAGAATAAAAACAATTTCGAGTGTTATACCTCAATCACCCCTGGTTGTAAGTCAGTCAAAGGCTACAACTTCAGTTTCTAATTCATCACCATCTCAACCAACGTCAACGTCAAAGGTACGAACGTCCATTTCATTGACGGAACCACAACAACGACCTACACCTTCACGGCAAACTAAATCTTCCTCTACTTTAACAGTAAAAGCATCATTGGAAACATCATCAGAAAGAGACGACTCTTCAATAACAGATATGACCACAAAACAAAACACCAAGAGGCCGTCGGAATTCTCGCTTCCACAGACAGAAAAGACATCTCAGAAAGAGCGTGACTCTAATATAATAATTGCGCTTTGTGTTAGTATTTCAGCAGGGGTCATTTTTATGGCAGTCATCATTTTGATGAAGTTTTGGAGACGATATTACAAATCAAGCAATGTTCGAGGTAGCAATAAATCCCGAAAAGGTCGGGCCAAATCCACGGGGGAAAGGCTTCAAACACGCTCCACTACGATCCCAGATTTCAATTTCCAGCCAAGTGCGATGATAACTTGTCGTTTGAACGGTGAGGAATCTAGCCATGGTCACTATCATACCTCTCCCGTGGACTTCCAAACACAACAGGATATGCCAACCGATACTTTCAATTCGCGTGAGGTTGAACGATCTGATTATAGGATGCCTCTCTCTGATAAAGGGTCTACTCGAAACGTAATGCATGCGAGTGCGGTAATTCCAATTAAAGAATTGAAAGACTCCCATGGCCATGATAACCTTTATTTTGTCCTTGAAAATGACAGCACACATTACTCTCCGAATGGAAATCCCTATACCCCTTCCTTAGTTAAACCTTATCAAATGAAGGGAGCCAGTTATGAGCCTGCAAAGGACGAATGTGAAGCCTCGGATGAAATGTTCGTGGATAACATCCTCTACGAATCCAGTGATGCAGTGCCCATGACGATGAAAGGGAAGCAAGGACAGAATGCAGATGAAGCCAACCTGTATTTTGTTCTAGAAAATGACAATCTTTACTCTGCACCACCACCATTTGACTCTCATCTGAAGGAGGATCCTGATGCCGGGCCTTCGGGACACCAATACGAGGATATCGATTCTACAAGAAAACTTGTTGAAGGGGATGCCCGGTGTAGTACACCTATGTACCCTATGCCCGACAAACGCTCAAAGACAGCCGATGCAAAAATGAACGGGTGTGGCAAAGGATACCCACTGAATACTTTAAAGGATGCCAACGACACTTCATCAGCAAGTATGGCTTCCGAGTCCATTGTAGATATGGGTCCACTTTATGCACAAATCGAATGAATTGCTGTTGAATGAAAATAAAATGGACAGTGCCACCATGGACATTGATATTAGTGTTCTTAAACCCATTGGGTGGTATTCTCATAAGTTAAGCCGGGACTAAGTCCAGACTAAACAAGAATTTTAGTTCACACTTATATGGAGTGCTAGGTGTCATCTTCCTCCTTCAATATTCGTGACAAAGATAATCTACCAAAGTCTTTATTGAAATTCAGTTCACACTCATATTATCTTTTTCTTCCCCTTTCATTGCAAAATTAATTTTTTGGAGACATTTCATTGCAGCATTGAAATAATCTGTACAGGGTAAATAAGTTGGCAACAGGCACTCCATAAAAGTGTGGACTAAGTTAAGCCAGGCTTGACTTAGTACGCGCTATCGGAATACCACCCATTGATTCTTTTAATTTCTTGGAGTTTTTATCGTCGTTATTGTTATCATCATCACCATCAACATCATCGTCACCACCATCTAATTCTGAATAGGATATTGGAATGCAGTTTTATGAATGTGGTCCCATATCATTCCACTTGTATCTATTACTACTTACAGATATATTGATGTTTCGTTAATGAATTCCAGTAATTTGTTTGTGTAAATATCAAGAAAGAACCCCAGACAGTGACTGTATCGTTTAACGAATTGTGTGGGTTTGCCCAACGAAATCTCACCGAGGTTCTTATAAACCATTACCGGTCACTTAGCGCTATTTCTCCGTACAACAGAAAAGCTTGACATACAAAGTACACGTAAAGTACCGATGGTTGAAATCCATTGACTTTAAAGCAGTGAACCTGCGGCATACAGTGAGGACCCTCAAAACAATGAACCATCCAAATTTGTATACAAGAAAAGAAATAATTAAAGAACGGACGAATACTGATAAAATAAATCATATTTCACATCAGTTACACTGTTAAATGAACATACAAGACTTTTTGAATCTGCTCACTTTTTTGCAGACAAAAAGTGTGGTTTTAACCGTGGTCCAAACACCTATTTGAACTAAAAAGCTCACTAAAGCGGAGTTTGAACAGCGGTCCCAACATCGATGATTTTGCACGCATTCACTTCGCTTTTGTTCGCGTGAGAGAACGCTGACTACCCGAATGCACATCACAGGAGTGGTAGCAAAACGAATTCATACCGGAAGTATACTGATGATATGTAAAACGTCGATGTTTAAACCTCACTTCGTTCGCAAGTACAGCGCTTGCTGAAAATCCATGGTTATTTTTTGTTTTGTTAACTCGCAATTTGTGAGGTTTGAACCACGGTTAAAACCGCACTACTAATCGCGGTTTAGGGGGATCACACCTATAAAACGTTGAGGTTTAGACCGCGGCTAAACCTTTCTTTCTGGTCTGGTATACGTGTGACATATCTGTAACGATTCAAGGCTCACAATACGATCTTGATATTATATATATTTTTAAATAAAAATTATCAGAAGTTTGTCCAATTTCAATGCCTCAGGTGAACATCACCTTATATTAATGCTTGATCTTTGTTTCATGTTGATCATAATTCAAGGCTGCTAGATTACAATGAACTTATTTCTAGTGTACTTTCATTTTGTAAAAAAAATTGTGACTCACCGCTGTCAATGGTTATAAATAGCACTGAGCATTTGTAATTGAAACATATATAATGCTTAGTAAATTATTTAACTTCTTCACAACTCAAGAAAGTTGTAATGATTTCACAACCCCGTCAAGATAACCCATACATGAGGACAAGAAGAGTTGAAATTGATAACAAAAATGTAAACAAATATCTGAAAAATCCTATGTTTTCAAAACAACACTGAATACGTCATGACGTATGTATCTTAGTTTTTCTTTTGCAACCCAGTTTAAATAATATTGAAGCTCCCATTACAATACAAACAGTTTATGCTGTTTATTTCCAGTTTTAATCTAATTAAAAATCATCTTTCACTGCGTCATGGTTAAGTTGAGTCACTTAATATGCACTAAGGAAATATGAAATACATTAAATCACTTATAACAAATGCTTCAACATTTTTACATTTGAAAGTTCCCGAATTGATTCAAAGTAGCCTATGTATTGTGTAATAAACTGCTTGCTCTCTGTCTTTAAATGTTTAGTACTGTAATAGGTTATTGTCGTCGAAGAAATCTATCTATTGATTTTATCTTATATTATATTATGTAATAGTCCATATGGAATAATTATTGATGCATTTGAATGAAATGCACATATCAAGCAGTTTTTATATCAATTTATACTGTTTACCATGTATTCCTTATATCCAATTCATTGCTATTGACAGTTGATAATATTTGATCTATTTTCACCCGATTCACCTATTATCTGTAGGATTATAAAATTTGAATGATAACTTAATTTCAATACGTTTTACAATAGCATACTGTGAAATCCAAAGTGTTTGATAATGATTGACGGGGGTTGTGAAATGGTAAAATAGCAATAAATAGCTTTCTTACGCCCCTTACAGAGAACTTACCGGTAATTATTCTTATTCTTAGGGAACCATAATGAAATTTGATCATCAACAACTAGCAACATTTTTTTTAAAACTTTGTTTTGTTTCTTTTTTTGGTTTGGTTTCTTGTTTTCTGTGTTTTGGGGGAGTAGTTTTTGCGTGTTCTGTTAGTGTCTTATCTCTGTTTGTTTTGTCTGTACGTTATAAAACATGGTCCGAGTTTAATTTTGTTCTTTGTACTTGAATGACTTGTCATTCTTTTGTATGCAGATGTTAATTAAAATAATGTACCATGTAATAAGACATAAGAGAAACAAGGTTTTTAATTATATACACTGTAAGTTGATAAGTCATGTATTACTATGTGTACTATGTTCACAAAAAAGTATGTATCAGTCGTTTATCAATTATTCATATATTATGTTCCAAATACGTTAATGGTAAAATAAGAACAAGAGATTGTTAAACAAATATTATGTTATGACCAATACAAATCACTTGATACAACAACAAAAAACGATCAACGCAAACTTTCATATCAATGACATGCAACGCTTTGACCGTAAATGTAGGAAGTAAATAAAGCACGCAATATAAAAAGTAGACAAACATATAACTTCCTGGCTCGGTGTACGTTTTCTTTTCCTTTTTTATAATTCAAATATTTGGCATGAAAATAGAAGTAAAAGGGTGTGTGAAAGTGAGGAGAAGAGAGAGTTGGAAGTGGGAGAGTATATGACAAGAAGGATGCAGGGTATGGATGTATTGTGACTTCAGCAAATGTGTTTGAGGCGACTATAAAATCATTTTGTACAAGATGTGTCCGTGCGACTTTGTTTCATTGGGAGTAGAGAGATAGAGTGAAATATGAAAATAGATTAAAATGATGAATATTGACTAGTGATAATAATCAAAAGACAAAAATAAATACCTGGTAATATACTGTACGAAAGTAATTGTGTTTATTCAGCGATGTGAGCGTCAGAAAATGACACCTGTCTAGAATCCTCCCTAGGGAGTGGACAATGTGCGTGGACCTACAATATGTAAGGGTAAGCCTCAATCGGATGACAGGTGCAAAAGTGTAATCTGAGAGATATCGTAGATGTAAATCCAGGGTTAATGCAATTAAAGGGGCTGTGCCAAATTACTCTAAGGGGCGAAAGTCTAAAAAATGTCTAATAAGCAGAAGAGAAAGGAGATTAAAAATATAAAAAAATTGGGGAACATGTGATAGTAATTTCCATATGCCCTCACGGTCACCATAATGGTATAAATACCCCCAGGAGTGCAGATGGTGCACACTGTCAATCACATGACCAAGTAATAATAATCCGTAAAGTGCTAAACAGATCGAGATATATAAATAGTAGTATTAGTAGTAGCAGCAGCAGCAGCAGTAGTAGTAGTAGTAGTAGTAGTAGTAGTAGTAGTAGTAGTAGTATAAGTAGCAGTAGTAGTAGTAGTAGTAGTAGTAGTAGCAGCAGCAGCAGCAGCAGTAGTAGTAGTAGTGGCGAAGAACATTAACATAAACAAATTTTGCTCTCGGTATCCTCCATTGAATATAGTTGGGTAAGAGGTTCTTCAAAGTGAGCTAACTGCAACGTTATTAATGACGTCGTTTTCATTTACTTAACACGAAAAAACTTACATGTTCTATGCGATACTGAAAATAGCTATGTCACGCCTACTTTCTGAGAGAACGTGTCAATGTTGATCATAATATAACCAATCATCTTCCAAAATACAAATCAGAATACTGACAAGATACTTTCTATGTATACAATTTTGGTTTCGTTAGGCTTCTAAGCGATCGTATGTGTTTGGAGAGTCGATGGATCTACTTTTAGTACTATTGTATTGAATACAAGTGTCATTTAATTTTCAAGCAAGTTGAAGTCTTAACATATCTAGACTCAAGAGGGCAGGATACATTTACCGGTTACCATATAATATTTTATTAACAAACGAGATACATGTACTATGAGGTTCTAGCTTCCAGCATTTTGGGTAAAAAGAGGGTACAAAGAAGGTGTAATCAGATGAAATGGTTTTATTTCTATATTTCTGCAAGGTAGAAGGAGGTGGATTGCCTCTGCTTACTTGGTCATTGATTGATTGTTGGTGACCTTAAATTTATTCTCGTACAACACTATTGTAGTGACTTTTAAGAAATAAACTATAAAGGGTAGCTCAGCAGTAGCATATCGTTTGCCTACAGAAATCTTGTTAGAATAATGTAACATATCATTGTAATGTTCGCACAATTCAAATGGTGATACACTTGGCTATTGAAACTGCTTTGTTTAGATTTGTTCGAGAAAAAAATGACTAAAATACGATGTTCACTTTTATAATCTAGAAAATATGTATCTCTTCTTTCTCACCGACCGTAATATGAACATTAAATATAACATCAATAACATCTAACAATAATTATGTTATGATCTCAAATAATGAGCTTTCTTCTCTATCATGGCTATGATTGTATGGGTGTTCATATATCAGGCTGTTCTATATAATATGGTACATCCTTTGCCTTACTTTTGATTTCGCAAGAACGTTCTGAATATTCGTATCCGATGCCAATTTTGCTTTCGAAACAGGATAATAAGTCTTTAGCTATATGATACCATCGTTTGGAGTGAACGACTGTTTTCTTAAGTTTTTACGGCGATATGAGATGTCGGTTCTAATGAAAACTCAAACTTAACTATATGTATCGAAGTTAGAAAGATGATTAAGATAAAACTGATTTGTATTCTAATCAAATTAAATTTTGTAAAGTCTTTTCGTTTGCCGATGTCTTAGAATATATTAAAAAAAAACTTTTACTCAGTCTTTGGATTATAAATAGTTCAAGGTTAATTAAGGTTAATTTTGTTTTTTCGTCAGGAACGGTATAAATCCGTCTAAATCCGGATTGTTTAAAAAGTGTTCTACAATCATCACATTTGAAATGATTTCTCAATGTTATGGTTTTACGTCTTTTGCGACCTTAGAAACACGTAACAATGGAGAAAATGTTAAAGATGGCTTCTATGAATCCTCAGTCCTGATCGCTAATGTAAATTATGAGCATCAAATTTATTTAGGTACCTAACACGGAAATACTTACAGATAAACACTGCATGTTCTGTGCGATACTGAAAATATTATGCCACGTTTACTTTCTGAGAAAAGGTGTCAATGTTGGTCATAATATAACCAATCATCTTCAAAAAATACATACAATGCTGACAAGATACTTTCTATTCATACAATTTTGGTTTCGTTAGTCTTCAAAGCGATCACTGGCGTACTGATGGGGGGCTTGGGGCAGTTGCAGTTGCCCCCTTCCCCTCCCCCCCCCCCCCATAAAATTCAAACGTGGTTTAATACTAATTCAATACCAGTGATTTACAAAATGTAATGAAATGACATGATTTTCCGGGGTTTTTCTCACTTTTTTGTAAATTATACTTTTTTCTTCTTTGTGCACCCAAAAGTGTTTGCTCATTACGCCACTGTAAGTGATCGTATGTGTTGGGCAGTCGCTAGATGCACTTTAATACTAATTTATTGATATCAAGTGGTATTTCCTTGTCGAGCAAGTTGAAGTTCTTAACATATCTAGACTCAAGAGGGCAAGATACATTTACCGGTTACCATATAATCTCTTATTAACAAACGAGATACATGTACTATGAGGTTCTAGCTTCCAGCATTTTGGGTAAAAAGAGGGTACAAAGAAGGTGTAATCAGATGAAACGGATTTATTTCTATATTTCTGCAAGGTAAAAGGAGGTGGATTGCCTCTGCTTACTTTTAAAGTCGTAGTCATTGATTGATTGTTGGTGACCTTAAATTTATTCACTTACAACATGATTGTATAGAGACTTTCAAGAAAACAAATATAAAGGGTAGCTCAGCAGTAGCCTATCGTTTTCCTACAGAAATCTTGTTAGAATAATGTAACATGTCCTTGTAATGTTTGCTCCATTCAAAAGGTGATGCACATGGCTAATGAAACTTGAATTTTTTTGAGATTTGTTCGGTAAAAATTACTAAAATACGATGTTCACTTTTATAATCTAAAAAATGAATAATTTCTTTTTTCCAACCGACAGTATTATATGATTTTTTTTGTTAAAAATCACTTTATTGTTCAAACTTGTACAACAAAGGAGAAGATACAATAGCCCAGGACATTTCCATTTTCCCGGAAAACGCAGGGCAGTAAAAGTACATATAATTTTATACCAACAAAAAATAAACTAATTTTACAACATTGAGGACTGAGGAGTTTTGGATATTCCTAGTTATAGTTGAAATAAAAGGAGCTAAATATTGAAAATTCATTTAATATGGAATTTTATCGAACGTAGGGCGATATAAATGGTTTACATTCATCAGTGACAGCACGCGTCAGGGGCGGCTTCTCTTTTGTGATGAGATTTAGCGGCACCTTGAGAGAAAACAATATCGTACCGACACCCTTTGTGTCAGCCGCGCGGTATCTTTCATGTGCGCGTAGCTATAAACGGAATTTGCGCGAGGTATGTTTCGAATCTATATATGGAGCTGTATTAGCCGGGATGTATTGGGTTCCCACGGTGTTGGTGTGAGAATTCTCATTCACCTTGAGGATTTTGTAGAGGATGGATGTAAACATTAATCGGTGGCAAATTAATTTACCCTCCACCACCCCCAACTTGATTTTCCACCTCCTTACGTTTTTCAAGTGTATTCGGTAGTATGTTTTTTAATATTAAGTGGTCAAGAAGTGTGTCAAGTGATTAACATAACGGATTAATAATGATCGTTTTTCCACCTCAGTCAAGTAAATCTTGATGTCGAAGCAATGCTTGGCAGGTTGGGGCTTTCCTGCGAATTTTCTTTTTTTCCCGCTTTGCGGTTTTTAGCAGGTTTTCACCCAATCCTGGGGTAAGGGTCGGGGCCCCCTTCGTCTCCGCACTTGCACCGGGTCGGTTTTGTCGTCGCACTTGGGATGGCGGGTTCGAACTTCGAAAGAGGGCGTGCAGTTCTTTCTGTTGGCCGAACTCGTCCGTGGCGGGCGACGACGGGCCGTCCCGGGCTGGTGCGGAGTCGTTGGTGGTGCCGATCATGGGGTTGTCATAGATTAACTATGACAACTCTTTGTCCAAGTTCTTTTTCCCCCTATTTGTCGGAAAATTGTCATTTTCGCCTCTTCGCATATATATATGTGTATGCGTATATGTTAATATGTACATATAAAGGTTATTATGTGTATTACACACTGCTCCAAAATACCTCATGGGAAGGTTGCGTTTTTGAGAATATGAATTGGATTATTTTAGTTGGCCATTGTATCTTGCAGAGCTCAATATTTATTGGTTTCCGGTTGGGGCCCTGATGATAACAGGCATTCCGTCCTGTCGTTTATTTATAACATGTACCCGCCTGTAAATTAGGCATCTGTTCGCCTGTTTAATGCAGTGGAACTGTTTGCCTTCTTTGATGCAGTGGGGTGTTATACGTATATCCTGTACTCACAGTTCCAAATGAGGAGGTAAACTCTGTTCGCCTGTTTAATGCAGGGAACATTGTCGCCTTTTTACGGGCTGTGGGGGGATGTACACAAGTTCTCGTCTGTTGGTGGCCCCTATGCAGAGAGTACTTTGGGTTGGACATGGCAGCTCCATGCTCCACTGTTTTCATGTGCAGATAATTGGCCATTGTATCTTGCAGAGCTCAATATTTATTGGTTTCCGGTTGGGGCCCCGATGATTACAGGCATTCCGTCCTGTCGTTTAGTTATAACATGTACCCGCCTGTAAATTAGGCATCTGTTCGCCTGTTTAATGCAGTGGAACTGTTTGCCTTCTTTGTATGCAGAGGGGTGTTATACGTATTTCCTGTACTCACAGTTCCAAATGAGGAGGTAAACTCTGTTCGCCTGTTTAATGCAGGGAACATTGTCGCCTTTACGGGCTGTGGGGGGATGTACACAAGTTCTCGTCTGTTGGTGGCCCCTATGCAGAGAGTACTTTGGGTTGGACATGGTAGCTCCATGCTCCAGGGTTTTCAGGTGCAGATACTTGTATATTAAATTGATCAAAAGATTTGAAAGTAATACCCGGGTCCTTCCTCGGGGTGGATTGGAGCAGTGTAACGTTTAAAGTAAAAGTATTCTATGTTCAGTTGGGAAAGCTTGTGTCGTAGTTGTTGCTATATCGTCATGATGTTGATATTCAGGGTAACAAGATTCCATCCTCTATTAAATCTCAAGTACCCGCAAAAACGCATTCCGTTTCATTTTGTTGCTGTGAATGTAAATCAACTTAATCAATAGGAAGCATACATAATGAGTATTATGAGAGTGTCATTTGGGTTATTGTTTAATACAAAGAGGATTCTGTCAAATATAAATAACATCAATAACATCTAAGAATAATTATGTTAGGACCTCAAATAACGAGCTATCTTCTCTATCATGGCTATGTATAGGTATAGGTGTATAGGTGTTCATATATCACGCTGTTCTATTTATGGTACATACTTTGTCTTACTTTTGATTTCGCAAGAACGTTCTCAATATTCATATCCAATGACAACTTTTGCTTTCGAAACAGGATAATATGTATTTGTACGCAAAGCTTTTGAGTACGCGTTAAGTCGTCATTCAAGATAAAAAGAATGATTTCTATATTAGTAACGCAGAATTTGTATTTAAATATATATATATATATATATATATATATATATGTACTCTCTTACCTGTCACAAATTACTGGTACTCTTTTAATTGTTAACAGTAATTTTGTACCATGCATTGTCATTATGTTATTATTAAAACAATACATATTACAATGCTGAAAAGATACTTTCTATTTATTCAATTTGGTTTCGTTAGTCTTCTAAGCGATCACTGGCGTACTGATGGGGGGCTTTGGGGCAGTTGCAGTTGCAGTTGCCCCCAATACAATTCAAACGTGGTTTAACACTAATTCGACACCAGTGATTTACAAAATGTTGCTGAAATGACATGATTTTCCGGGGTTTTTCTCACTTTTTTGTAAATTATACTTTTTTTTTCTTTCTTTCTGCCCCCCAAAAGTGTTTGCTCATTACGCCACAGTAAGCGATCGTATATGTTGGGCAGTCGCTAGATGCACTTTAATACTATTGTATTGAATACAAGTGGTATTTCCTTGTCGAGCAAGTTGAAGTTCTTAACATATCTAGACTCAAGAGGGCAGGATACATTTACTGGTTGCAATATTATCCTTCAAACGAGATACATGACGGAACATGATTTTCATGATCTTTAAGAAATGTTTTTAAACTAATAAATACTAGACTCATCACTAATACGAAGAGTAGATGAATATGACTAGGATTCATATCGAGGTAATCGTTAGAAAGAGATTCGACTTTGAAAACGTAATGATCTTGACAAAAGATCATTGCTATCACTAATCATTGATATCTGGAGGTACGATTCAAGCATTTTACGATATATCGTGAACCTACCTCTCAAAATTAAAGAAATACTACGCCACTACAGTGACGATTAATTTATACATGATGGGAAATAGATATATCGATGATGTGTCGTGGTGAGGTTTTATGACAAAATTCTGATCGCAAATACAAAAGAAATGGGAATCTTCAATGCCTTTATCTCTATTTGCATGAACGTATGTCAGAATTTTCAAATGGATCATCTAAATCAATGAGGACAATACCGAACGCCGGAGATGAGGTAACCCTAGATTGTGTCACGGCTTGGGACCCGAACATTGGTGATAATGATGGAAATGACAATAATAATAATAAGTATTATTATAATCATGATAATAATAATAATAATAATAATAATAATTTTTAAAAATATTAATAATATTACATTTATAAAGCGCCTTTACATAAAATCGTTATCATACGAATATTATCATACGAAGCCCACATTAATTACAAAGAGAAATATTAAAACAAATAAGAAAATATGTGTTTTCAGACACCTCTTGAAAGCTGTGAGAGTATGGCAATTCTTTAGTAAGGAGTTCTAGGTTTGGGGGCAATAACTGTAAAAGCCCTATCCCCTATCTGTTTACTGGTTCGAGGGATGGTAAGTGTATTTCTAGTGGCCGAGCGTGTATTATACATGGATATGTGCGCATGGAGCACATCACCGAGGTATGCTGGGGGCTTGATTATTGAGAAATTATTTTGTAAGCGAGAGTTAAGGTCTTATGTATGTTACGATAACTAACACAAAGCCAGTGAATATCACTGATGAGAGGGGAGACATGGAAACATTTTGGTTTACAATTAATGAGCCGCGCGCTACTTTATTTTGGAGGAGTTGAAGGGAGTTAAGATCTGTATTAAGCGATCTACCATGGAGTAGTGGATATAGACGCGGTAAAGTACTGTCAGATCGTAGTCCTTGTAGTCTAACGGTAAGTTGTATTCTGATGTAATGAATTACAGTTATCACAAAACTACAAACTAAGTAGGGCTAACTTGCACATCTGTTTTTATGATTAAAAATCAATTTAATGCAGATCACAGTGCTCAATAAGAGTGTTGAAAATAAAATCACCAATATAATTATGACTTGTTGGTTTATAAGCGTAGAAATTAAATATATGATCAAAAATACAATAATGAATGAATACATCGAGGTTTTACATAATCTTGTGAAAAAGAATGGTCTGCAATTATCCACAATCACTTTCATCAATGAAAAATGATGTTGCCTGATCTATATCTTCTCTGATCTCAAAATACTCCAAAACTTTGGCCATAAATACTCGGTGGCCTTAAATCAGGTTAAAGAATAAGCAAGAGTACATGGGCGTGTTCGATCCATAACTCATTTTCATGTACTTAAGTTAAGTGGCTTTATCGAGAGTTCGACGTCGGGTTGATTCTAGATGCATGCAGAAGAAGAGAGTGCGGGTATCCCGTCATGGGTCGAGCATTCCGTCTTGGATGAAGTTACAGAGTAACAGTAATGAAGCTAATGGGTAATCAAGGTCGATTCCGAGCCGATTACGAGCCCAGCTCGTTCCTAATAAAAATATTAAATCCAAACATAATGGCCAACAATCTCACAGAAAATATAGAACTTACCTAACAGATTCATATCATGACAACGTACAAAACGTCTACGAAATTTACTAATTATCTTGATAACTTCGCTTTAATGTTTTTTATAATAAGAATAGGCAATATCAACAAATTGTACATCATGTATCGCTCAAATCGTAGACAGAAGCAAACAGGCTTACAATCTTAACACTATGTAAATACAGGCTCCATCCCGACAATTAATTTGACTGCCTTTATTTTATAAGAAGTCACATACACATGAAAATTTGTAACATCATATAGTAACAGCTACTTTTTGTTACATACAATTGATTTTCTTTTTAATTACAGATAAGTTACCTAAAGGGAACAAATGCAAAATAACATGGATTTTCTGCAATTCTTCTTTGTGTTCTTGTTATTACAATACACACACAATTTTTATAGATTTTAGCATCTCTCTTTATGCTCTTTAATAATAAAACTACAAGTAAAATAACAAAGCAAAATGGAATACCACTAACAGTGCAAATGTAACGAACAGTATTGCAAATGAAGGTTGGCCAAGACTTAAATCTCTATAATGGGCCTGTAGTGTCTGGAACTTTGTTGGTGCGCAGTGTATACTATGCCTGAGATTACACAGCTTAATTTCAGCTTACACCTCTAGTGAGTCTAATGAGATTTGCACAGGTGAAAGCAACTTAGTTGATAGCAATGCCTACGGCCGTCCCCTTTCGTTACTTTAAAATTTGGCAGAAAACCGTTGTTTTAGATTTATAAAAACTCAAATTTCTCCAAATTTCTTTTCAAAGAGTTGAAACCTTTTTTTAATACGTGACAGGGTAGTCTCGGAGACTGACACCCAAATCTCCCGATTACCAACCTTCCCCTATTTGCAAGGGGATTATTGTATGTAACATGCATTTGAAATAGACTTTTATATTTTCGTTTACAGGCGCCATTGGCTCTTTTTATCTTTCCCTCTTATTCTTATTTTTTCTCTCCTTCCTTTTTTAATGTAACCACTGTTTTGTTCGTTTTCCGCTTGATAAAAGATAATGGCGCGCAAACAGGAACTATATTGATAAATTGCGTCATTGAAAGTCGAAATCTGTGTAGTCATCCAGCCACTTTAATTTCCTTCTTTAAATGCTCCAAGATATCTCATTATGTACTAAGACACCTTGAAGTGTAAATGTCATTCACTCATTATCCAGTGCAGATTTGTGATGTTGATTGTTCGTCACACTTTAAATTTGACGATGGCTTCTATTCGTTCGAACGTGATTTATATTTATCTTGCTGTCTTTCTTCTGCCTTTATACGAAGAACAGGCACACATGGTGGGGGTGTTACAATGAAAGCTGTTAACATCCACATCCTTTCCCCATTAACCATAACAGCTGGTATAGAAATGGAACAATCCTTGCCAACAAGGACGGCATCAGAGCTGATAACCCTCGTATCACTCAAGAATATTCTTCTGGGCAGTATCTTGATATCGACGGTCTATACACCATTCATATTGCTAACGCCAAAATTGTCGACTCGGGTTTTTATAAATGTACTGACTACCATCAGATTGAACTACAGTCGTATGATATACATGTTATTGGATGCTCATATTCTGTAAGAGCAAACGATCTTCTCCAAACAAACATTACAATAAACGAGAACATTTATACTGGTGTTATTGACGAAAACAATTTGTCATTTTATATTGCTGGAGACTTGTTATATAACAATCTTCAATTCGACTTCAATCCATACACAATAAGCGATTCTGACATATCATGTGTGATAACAACAGAGATTATAGGTGTCCTTGGTTCTCTCTGCTTACTGATATTCATCGTGATATTATGTACTCTTCGATATCAAGTTATGAGGAATCGGAGCCATAACCCAACCAATGAAACAAACACATTAGGAGAAAACCAAACCACATCAGACAAAGACAAGTCCGTGTCGATTGAAGGAACATCTTAAAGCAGAGGACCAAGAAGTGCTATCTGTATGAAAATATTCAAAAAAACCGGGAAAATCAAAACGATTCGAATACTCTCTCAAATGGTGGGTCTTTCGACATCATTCCTCATGATTACATGTATGTGAGCTGCCCAACGACGAAGGTGGATCAGACCGACGACCATTATACGCGAACAGTCGGGTCCGAAATCAACAAAAATGGAAGGGAGGGTGCCCTTGACCAGAAGACCAATACGAATATGTCTTGGTACCAGGAAAGGGAGATAATATTACTGAGAACAGCTTATATTGTGATATTGAATAGAACATACTATGAATAAATAGTACATGTATATAAACTTAATGTATAATGATTGTCGAGAAAGGGGGCTTATCGAAATGCTAACAAATCAGCAATTCATTTATAAGTGGCAAAAACGTGTACACGTTTGGTGCATATTTTAACGTTTTACAGTTTCTCTACGCCACTTACGTATAGGGGGTAATTATGACACAACATTGTTAATGATATTCACCTGCTTTTGATTATCTAAAGTATATCAATGTATTTCTTATTTATCTATTTGAAATAAGTTTATATCTTTGGTCGATTGCACAGTGGGGACAATAGATCAAATTAAAGTTCAGAACGTAGACAACTCATTATCAGATGCAAACAAGCTTTGAAAACTCATCTGCAGTAATCGATAATTAATTATATGAAAATAACATAAATTATATCAAAATAAGAAAATCGACGAACATGGAAAACCACTAGATATTATCATTCTGCTTTCCCATCATGCATGTAGGATGAAATGTATGATCAGTACTCGATTTGTAAAGATAAGGCTAGGTAGATAGAAATGATTTTTCATTTATTTAGCAAAAAAACACCGTGGTGTCAATCTGAAAATTATATTCCCTTGGCAATAAAACTTTCCTTTTATTGAATTTCGTACTCAGCCCTATTGAATTCTTACTTATCATAATTGTTCAACACTTGTTTACACAATCAACCATGTTTTTCTTTAAAGATTATAATATCAGCTCAACATACTTAATGCTACAATATTTGTCCAGTGATATGCAATAAAATATTTGTAATCATACTTGCATCGAGCTATTCATTCTAAGTACAATATACCAGTTTGTATTTATATAGTATGTAAATTTTAACCAGGATATTTTTTTAATCAAAAAAGTTATCTATATTAATGAAACTGGTCAGAAACTTTTACTTGTGTACTGACTTGTATTACTGACTTTTTTTTATAAACCAATCAATTGAAAACTCTTACTCCACTATCAATCATTTTTCTTCCACTTCTTCTAAATCTTTTTATTTTTTTAAAATTATATCCATTTCACTACTGAATGTTACATTTTTATTTAACTATTCCACATCGTAATAATACATGTAGTTAAGATGTTGTATTTGTATATGTAAATTAAATATATATCAGATTTCGGCTGTGACTTTAATTTGTTTATCAATAAACCATGTCAATTTCAATTTCAATGTACACCAATTTAAGTGAAAAGATTTTCCCTTCGTACTTCAGCAATTTTTGCTTGGTTTAACTTTCAGTGAGCAATAGAGGGGTAAGAATCTGATCTGCTTTGTAAAAGCCGATTTTAGGAGACCCCCTCCCGCGAACAAATACCCTTTGTCATCATCATTCGTAAACTCGGCTTTAAGATGGAGAATATTCGATCGCAGGGGTCTTGTGTTTTTGTTACTGTGTTTGTTGTACTTTTCTGTGTGGATTTTGCATGCAGAGTGGAAGGTGATCCTATACTAAGAATAGCTAACATCGGAGATAATATCACACTAAGCTGCTATCGACCTAATGAAAACGACATGATCTGGTATAGAAATCAAACATTCATTGCCAACTCGCGCGGTGTCGAAATCAATGATCCTCGTTTTACACAAGGTACCCGCAATGGTAAACCTGATTCTAACAATATAAATATTTCTAACATTAGAATGAATGATTCGGCTACCTTCACTTGTTATTACACAAATAATGCTCTAATTCAGTCGTATGACTTATACGTATCATTAGATGTTCTAAATGCATTACAGCATCTCATGATGATCCGATTAAAACAAAAGTGATTTGTACTCTGGATAATTATAAGACGAGCCAGATGCTTTCTAAAAGTATCACTCTGAACGGGAGCATATATCGCACGGCTATTATTCAAGGGAGCGCCTTTTCTTTTCCGATTTATGAGACTGAATTAAACAGGCTTCCTTCAGAATTCTATCTGCAAATAGAGGCCGAGTCGAGGATCACATGCATGCTACCAACTCCGCCCACGCAACCCTCCTTTCCTACGACTACGCTACCAACGACTTCTTTGAAACAAACATCGCAAAATAGAACATTGATATTATCAAATACAGCTTCAACAAAATTGCCTGCTAGTAGATCTACATCAATTTCTGCAACACAACATCACACACCAAAAAACAAGAATGCCAGCTCCGACAAAAACACGAGTGATGGCAATATAACCCTGATTATCGTCGTTCTTGGTTCTGCTTTCATTCTGATATTGATTGTTGTCATTATTGTTCTGCGATGTAAGAATACGAAAGATCGACGAGAAAATAAACACATTGGCAATGCATCGATTAAAAAGGAGCATCCTGAAGTTTGTTACGAATCGGTTGAAGGTGGATCTCGGAAGGGTCCAGAGTATGCCACTTCCACTAAGGAATTGAGGGAAACCAGCTTGGATCAACGAAGTGCAGATCATCCTGAAAACGGTGAAATGATTGACAATAGTCTCTACGATTCTAGAGACAAGATCGCTGATAGCTCCATCTCACGAATAGAAGGTCCGCTGGACGACGCGCTCTATGCCATGCCGGACAAAAGGGGAACCATCAGTCGTGAGTCAAAATCAACATCAAAAGTTACTGATAGATCTTCCAATTCAAATCATCTCTATGGCAACAGTGCTATCATCACTCAACACGAGCAGATCAGGGGTACCCGTCAGCAAGAGGACCAGTATGACGATGTCAAGATGCCAGGATCAGGGAGTGATGCAGAGGAGATTCCTCTCTATGACATGCCAGATAAAGGACCCACGAGGAATACCCTGAAGGCCACTCCAGAAGCAGGACAGACACCAACCTTGTCTAAGGATGAGGTAGTCAGTGTAGATGCGTTGTATGCCGAGGTTGATAAGACCAAGAAAAAATAAACGAATAACCAATTGTTTTTCTTTTTTATTATTTTGTTTGAAATTCGAATCTAGTATGGTTCAAAGTACTTTGCTTTAAAATTGTATTTCATCAAATCAATATCTTAAAAAAAGCTTTGAAATACAAAAGATAGTAACCCGATCGCAACTACTTTCGAAAAATCAAACTAACGCAATTTAAATTTCCTTGAAAGTTACCTTTTGAAACGTGCGAATATTACAAAGACGTATTACGTATTCTGATTAGGGTATTGAATTTGCACCAGAGTTGATTTTTCGAAAATGGTTGCGATCTTGTTTAGCGTGATTTGTCACCTAAAGGCAAGTAACCGATTTTCGAATCTATACTGAAACTATATTTCGAATGAAGAATGATTTGGAGTTAATTACTGAGGGATGCACTAATCGTTTGAACATTGAGGCCACATTTTGTAGCATGAAAATCTTACATACAACAACAAGATGGCAAAAATGGGCTCGGAAAACGTGTTGGAATCGTGTAACGTACACCATCGGTAAAGGTATCTGCTTGGGTGACAAGTTCGGGAATCTTTGAATGGCTCTAGATAGTATTATCTTTTGGAGTGTACGAATAGTATATACGACTGTTTTCTTAAGTATTACTGCGATATGAATTTTTAGTTCTAATGAAAACTCGAACTAAACTAGCTACTGAAGTTAGGAAGAGAATTAAGATAAAACCGATTTGAATTCTAATCACAATATCACATTTCATTTTGTAAAGTCTTATCATGAGCTGATGTCTTAGAATGCTGTTTACTGTACAAAGTGTAATCTAATGAAAGTTTTATTTCAATTGTCTACTTTATGCCGATTCTGCAAGGTAGAAGGAAGTGGATTGCCTCTGATTACTTTTAAAGTCATAGTCATTGATAGCTTGCGGGTGACCTTTAATCTATTTACGTACAAAACGATTCAAGAGACTTTCAAGAATTCAACTAAAGGGTAAATTCAGTAGCCTATGGTTTGCATACAGAAATCTTGTTAGAATAATGTAACATGTCATTGTAATGTCCGCACAATTCAAAATGTGATGCACAAGGCTATTAAAACTGCCTTATGTTGATTTTTCGAAAATATCTACTATCGTGCTGTACTAATCGATGAATGAAAGACGATGTTCACTTAATAATCTAGAAAATAAATAATGTCTTATAATAATAATGGTAATATTCACCGGAGCCCGGGTGCTGAATTTTACATTTTTTAAAACGAAAGAATTTACATGATAACAAAATACACTAAATGGAATCATAATAATACAAGTAAACAATCAGGCGCAGATCTACGGGGGTTAGGGTTTAACCCCGCCAAAAAAAAACAAACAAACAAACAAAAACGCACACTGGAGAGAAACCTTTCAAGTGCAAATATTGTGTACACATGAAAACTCTGGATATAACTGTGTATTAAACTGTTACTTGATTTAAAAAGACGTTATCATGCACTGCTTTTTATGGTCTCCATTGTGTTAGTAGATGCCAGGAAAACTTTACTTACGGGCCGGGGGTTCAAAATAGCAACAAAAATAGCCTCGCCGATACGCGGCTCGTGGACGATGCTCTGCATCGTCATTGGGTCAAACTGTTTAAACTGTTACTTGATTTAAAAAGACGTTATCATGCACTGCTTTTTATGGTCTCCATTGTGTTAGTAGATGCCAGGAAAACATCACTTACGTTGGTTCAAAATAGCGAGAAAAAAAATATATCTGTATAATAATATTCTGGATAATAAAGATGTTTCAATGTTGTAATGATGATTGTGTAAATGTTTGCACTAGGTAACAAATAATGGGTTAATTTGGTTCTTTCGTCAGAAAATCCAGATTTTCTAAATCGTTCTACAATCATGACATTTGAAACGATAACGCAATTTAAATGGTTTTACGTCTTTGGCGACCTTGGACACGCGAGGCAATGGAGAAAATATTAAAGAAGGCATCTATGAATCCTCAGTCCTGATTGCTCATGAGAATTATGAGAAGCAAGTTTATTAAAGTAGGGCCTACCTTATTAGACATTTCATGGAAGAATAGTTAAATTACATGGTATTACATGTATTTTCAACATGATATGTGTCTATTATGTTTGTTGATAAAAAAAAAGTGTATATGCATTTGTACTCAGATGAATGATATTTCAGAATGTAAACGTATAATAAAACCATTTTTATCCTCGCGCAACCTGTAGATTAAAGTCAAAAGTAATTGATTAAAGTTGCAAATAAGTATAAAGCACAACATTTTTTTTGTTTTCTGTACTTCTCAATATGGAGAATGAAAAATATATTAATAAATTGGGGAACATGAGATAGTACTTGCCCTCACGGTCACCATATGGTACGAATACATCCTTTCCCCCTAACACTCGAAATTAATGTAATACTAAGCCACTAAAGTGACAAAACACATTGGGAAATAGATATATCCATGACGTGTCGTGGTAAGGTTTTATTACAGTATTATAATCGCAAATACTAAAAATGGGAATCTTCAATGTCTATATATCGCTACTTTGCACGAACGTATGTTAGAATTTTCGAATAGATCAGCCATAATCAGTGAGGAAAGTCCTGAACGCCGGAGATGACGTAACCCTAGATCGTGTGACGGATCGGAAATTGATGATAATAATAATGATTATAATAATAATAATATTACACTGCAAAAACAAGGGTGTTAAATTCAACACCATGTGTGTTAATTTTAACACTTTCCCGGTATCTATATCAGAAAACACCAGCTGGTGTTATTTAACACCAGGGTTTGGAATTAAACAATTCAAATCCACTCTTGGTGTTAATATTTGACAACTCCTACTGGTGTAGATTAGCACCAATATCTGGAATCATAACAAATTCAATTCCACTTTTGGTGTTCATATTCTTGTTGATCCATTAGAGATTTTTCTATGGGTTTCTAATGGTCCCACTTTCCATATTCCCTATTATCGACCAGGGTAGAAGAACAAGTGGTAAACTGATAATTCATAATCGATGTTGGCTGTCCACCAATAGGTATATTCTAATCTCCATTGCATTAACTCCATCACATATATCATTTGAAGTAAATTCAAGATTAACATTTAAGTGTTACAGGCTGGTACACGAATATATAATAAACATGCATGTTGTTTCTTGGTTAGTAATCATATAATCAATATATCTATTGCTAAAACGTTGATGTAATTGTAACAAGATCGGACAAATAATCTATTGGTCAATAATTGCCAAAGGAAAATACAAAGCACAAAATTGATGTGCATTGTCATAATTTGCTTAACAAATCATGATAAATGTATTTTCTGTGCAGTGGCGGATCCAGGGGGGGGGCCGGGCCCCCTCCCCTAGAAAAAAAACAGGTAAAAATACCCTTTTTTTGAAAAAAAAAAAGAAGTTGGGCCCCCTCCCCTGGCGCCCAAGGGGGGCGGTGGAAAAAAATTACCCTTCCCGGAGGGCAAAACAAATTTGCGGGTGCGAATTTTTTTTTTTTTTGTGCATGGATGTGTGCGCACGAATTACATCACCTGTATGCTGGGGCTTGATTATTGAGAAATTCGTGAGTGATACGATTATCAACACGATGCCAGTGAAGATCACTGATGAGAGAAGTGTAGATGTTAGCTTTGAAGGTCGCCCAATGTGTCGCCCCTTCGCTGAAGGACAGCGATATCGACATCGCGCATCGGCTGGGTGCTCCAAGGTCTGGGGCAGATCGTCGACCACGATCTATAATTGTAAGATTCATCAGTCGCAGAGCAAGGAACGCAGTCTATGATGGCCGCAAGAAGCTGAAGGATGTCACAACCAGGGACATCGGTATTCATGGCAGCGCAAACAAGGTCTACATAAACGAGAACCAGACGAGCGTTACCCAAGAGCTGCTCGGACTCGTGAATGTCGAGAGGAAGAAGGCGGGCTTCAAGTTCGTGTAGATCGTCAACGGAAAAATATTCGTGAGGAAAGATGAGAAGGAACCTGCGATCATCATCCACACCAAGGATGATATCAACAAGTTGAAGTAGGCAATATTTACGATTAACATTCTTAAACTCCATAATGATGATTATTATAGTCTGCAAGACTCTCATCCTTAAATGATTAATGAAGAATACCAATTACAACCAAATATTGACTGTAGGTACTACGTTCCTAATGAATTTATTCATGTAAAGGATCAACCTCAACAAACACAATTTCTTAGTTTCTTACATGTAATGTTCGGAGTCTAAGTAAGAATAATGAAAATATGAATATCCTGTTATCATCATTACAATTCGATTGCTCAGTTATAGGCATTACAGAAACATGGTTAAATTCTCAATCTCCACCTTTATATACCTTAGAAGGTTACAAACAAATACGTAAAGACAGGTCGAGTGGTAGGGGTGATGGACTTTTAATGTATATCGCGAATTCTTTATCTTTTAAGCCCAGACATGATATTTCTTTCCAAAACGAAACTGCGGAACTCTTATGTATTGAGGTTGATCTTCCTAAGGAAAAGAATTTCATTGTTTGCGTCATAAACAGACCACCTAGCTGACATGGTACACTTTTTAAATGATTTAGAATCGCTCATGTCAACTGTCAACTCTTTCAATAAATCTGTTTGTGTTATGGGTGATTTTAATATCGATTTACTGAATAATAATCCAAACTCACTTCGTCTTCGAAATATTCTAGATTCCAATGCATTCAGTGTAATGATTGATAAACCAACCAGAATCAGTAATCATTCATCTTCATTGTTGGATAATATTTTCGTAAAAACATCTAAAGGCTTTTCTCAATCAGGTCTGTTTTATTGTGAAATATCTGATCATCTACCCGTGTTTTGCTTACTTTTTGACCACAAAATTGTAACACAAAAAGACGAATTGAAAAGAAACGTAAAATTACTGATGAAAATGTTTCTTGTCTGAATGATAATTTACTCTCGGAAAATTGGAATGATGTTCTGGTTTGTGACGATGTAGAAACAGCTTTTGGAGTATTTTGGAATAAGTTTTATTATCATTTTAATAAACGTTTTCCATATGTGCAATTAAATGACAAGAGAAAAGGAAATCATCCATGGATTACTAGAGGGATAGTTCAATCTATAAAAAGAAGAAACGTCCTATATAAAAGAATTATAAAGAAACGATCACCAGATAATGTTGAGAAATACAAAAAATATAGAAATAAATTAACATCAATTATACGATGCTCACGTCGTTTATTTTACTCTAAGCGGTTTGAAAGTGCAAATAGCAATATTTCATCTACCTGGAAAATTGTAAAGGATATTTTATGCAAGCAAGGAAAACATGAAGTTCCAGGAAAAATTGTTCATAGTAATAAAGAAATAACAAATGCAGAAGATATTGCAAATGCATATAACACTTATTTTGCCAATGTTGGCCTAAATCAAGCCAAGATGATAAATAATGATGGAACCAACTTCACACAGTACCTCAATGAACCATCTAAAACTTCTATTTTTCTAAAACCGACGGATTACATTGAAATTCTCAATGTAGTGAGATCGCTAAAAAACAGTCACTCTTCTGGGCATGATGAAATCAGTACATCCTTATTGAAAAAGATCATTGGTTCAATTCTAACGCCTCTTGTACACATCTTTCTTTAATTACCGGAGTGTTTCCTTCTTCTTTCAAACTAGCAAGGGTGATTCCTGTTCATAACAAAGATGACATGATGGTCGTTTCTAACTATAGGCCGATCTCAATACTGCCTAGCTTTTCTAAAGTTTTAGAACGAATTGTTTATAACAGGCTCTACAGTTTTTTAGATAAATGTGAATCATTGAATCCTGATCAGTTTGGATTTCGGCGGTCTCATTCTACAGATCTTGCGCTACTGAAATTTTATGACCGCGTTTCAAGTGCACTCGCTGCTCACAAGCATGTTATTGGTGTATTTATGGATCTTAGCAAAGCATTTGACACACTTGACCATTCAATTCTTCTTTCTAAGCTAGAGCACTATGGAATAAGGGGTATAGCTTTACAATGGCTTACGAGTTACTTATCTATGAGAAGACAATACACTTATTATAACTCTGTTAACTCTGACATTCTGTATCTTAAATGTGGTGTTCCGCAGGGATCCATCCTAGGCCCATTATTATTTCTTATTTATATCAATGATATTTGTAATGTATCTAAAACTTGAAATTATACTTTATTTGCAGATGATACGAGTGTTTTCTTGTCTCATCGTGAAATCAACACTCTTGAACAGAAACTAAATTCGGAACTGCCAAAGTTGACTTTATGGTTTAGAAGTAATGTGCTCTCTCTCAATGTGCTTAAAACAAATTATATTCATTTTAGAGGTAGAAAATCTAATGACAACCTTGCTCTAAATATTAAACTAGATGATATTTCTATAGAACAAAAGACATGTACAAAGTTCCTTGGTGTATATATCAATGAAAAACTTGACTGGAGCGACCATGTAAAGCACATTGTTACACCAATCTTCAGAAATATTGGCGTACTGTATAAAATAAAATGTTTTGTTTCTGATAGAATATTACTTATGCTATATAATAGTCTAATTTTACCACATATCTCCTATTGTAATATTTTGTGGGCAACATCCAAGTGTGTGACTAATAATATTCTTCTGCTGCAAAAGAAAGCTGTACGTATATGTACCCGAGCTGGGTATCGTGACCATGCTACCCCACCATTTGTTAAACTGAAATGCTTAAAGGTTGATGATATTAACTTCCTCCAAATTGCCATATTTATGTTACGTTTCAATATCAAATTGTTACCTACTTCTTTATCTTCAATGTTCCAACCTAATAACATGGTTCACTCATATTCAACAAGGCAGTCTTCGAATTTACATGTGGTCAATCCTCACACTACATTAGCCCAGAAATCAATCAGACATAGGGGTCCAGATGTATGGAATTCTCTACCTAACAATATTCGAAATTTAAAATCACCAAACTCCTTTAAAAGAGCACTCAAGTGTATTATCATTTCACAGATGTAAGATATTACTTACATATATATAATTCTGTATATTAGTTCTCATTCTATCGAACATAATTTTTTTTTACTAGACTTAACAATTATATATTCTATATATATACATTTTTTCTTGTTCTTTGTAAATAGTGTAAATAGTTCAGAACCCTTTAGGAATTTTATTTGTCATATATTATATATTTGAAAGGTGTTGTAACGATTCAAGCTCTATTTGCTTATGTTTCATCACCTTTGTGTGTTCATTCCTTTAACTGTATAATAGTTGCAACTTGTCTTTGATAGAACATTGTTATATTCTGATTCACGTGAAGTCAGTTCAAATGGATTGTAAAATTGAAAATGATTTGTTATATTATATTCTTTTTCAGGTGATGTTAACTCCAATGAATTGTGAAATTGTGAACATGCATAAATAAATAAAAAAATAAAATAAAATAAAAAGTGACCAGGCCCGGATCCACGGAGGGGGCTGACGGGCCCGAGCCCCCGAGCAACAAAACAGGTTAAAAAATATGATGGTAACGTAAATTTTACCTTTTTTGAACAAAGAACAAAAGCGGGCCCCCCTGAGTTTTGGGTTTTTTCCGCCCCACCCCCGTTTATTCACCGGCTGGCTGAGTCGACGCTAAATAGTTCCTCAAAAATTGGACAAAAAATAATAATAAGTGCTTGGTTCTGAATGCAGAACAAGACAGTGCGGTGTCCAGTCATGGTCGAGCATCCCGTCTTGGATCTGAATTACGGAGTAACCGTAATGAAGCTACTGTGTGATCAAGGTCGATTGCGAGTCCCTAATAACAAAATATTAAATCCAAACATAATGGCCTTAAACATAATAACACACACACACAAGAATTATTGAGTACTGTATCTTCCAAAATGGCTGCCAAGATAACTTAAATGTTTCAAATATAAAAGTAATAATGACCAATTACAAGTTGGCAAGAAGAAAAGTATCGAATGAAGGGGAAATGAGAGTGTCATGACGGAGAGAGCAAGCTTGCCATGGAAGGCAAGGTTGAATGGGTACGAATGAGTGAGGACAGAACAAAAGAAGTATGATGGAAAGAGATGGGGGAAGGTATGTAGGTCAGGACTGCCCTGATATCAGGACAGAGTAAAGAAAGCTAAACGTAAATTAAAAAAAAGTGCCTATGAGTACAATTATAATCATACCCTGAGACTGAGTTATATAGACTACGAGAAGGTAACAATAGTATACAAGTTCATTACAAATGAAAATCATTCATCATGCACCTGTCTACTTATTCTTCGTATACAATACCATCAAAGTGGGTGACCTTGAAGGTTTTATACCATTCCAGTTACCTAAGATTGCCGTATACGTATTTTCAGAAAGAAAAACAAAACAGTTCCCTTCTTCAAATCGGCCCAATCCCGCGCACGTACTTTTCATCATAACCTGCTTCAGAACGTTATTTCCGTCAAACACCATCGAGTTCAGGAACTATATCATCGAATGCAGACTATGGTCCTTGTGACAGACAGTCCTTGTGAAGTTGTGATACTTAACCGTCTTTGACAAATCAAAGCAGCATTATACTATCAGTTACTAGTTTGACGCCGCGAGAGGAAAACTTCGCTTATATTGTTCCATATAGCGATGAAAGTGCATTCAATATGTTTTCTTCGATTTGGATTTTTCATCATCGTTCGTAAACTTGCATGACTCTAAGATGGCGTTCATTCGATCGCTTGTGTTTTGTGTTTTTGTATCTGTGTTTGTGCTTTGCTGTGTGGATCTTGCATACAGAGTGGAAGGTGATATAAGACTAGCTAACATCGGAGATGATATCACACTAAGGTGCTATCGACCTGATGGTTCTTATGATAACTACATGAAGTGGTATAGAAATGGAAAATTAATTGCCGACTCGGACGGTGTCCACATCGACGATCCTCGTTTTACACAAGGTTTTACCCACAATTTTTTTTCTGATTCTAACAATATATACATTTCTAACATCAGAATGAATGATTCGACTACCTTCGAATGTTTTGACTATTATGATATCGAAATTCTCTCGTATGACTTACGTGTCATTAAATGTTCCAATTGCATTATAGCAACTAATTCAAATCCAGATAAAGAAAACGTGACTTGTACCCTAGATAATTATTGGACAAGCCAGATGCTTCGTAAATATATCTTTTTAAACGGGGCATATCTGTCGGCTGCAATTGAAGGAAACATCTTTGCTTTTTCGATTACTGTGACTGAATTAAACAGACCTCCTTTAGAATTCGCTCTGATAATTCAGACCGAGGCGTGGATCACATGCTTGCTACCAACTCAGCCCACGCAACCCTCCTTTCCCAAGACTACGCCATCAACGACTTCCTTGAAACAAACGACGCAAAATAGACCATCGACATTATCTAATACCGCTTCAAAAACATTGCCTGCCAGTAGATCTACATCAATTTCTACAACAAAACATCACACACCGAAGAACAAGAATTCCAACTCCGAAAAAACCACGAGGGATGGCAATATAACCCTGATTATCGTCATTCTTGGTTCTGTTTTCATTCTGATATTGATTGTTATCATTGTTTTTCTGCGATGTAAGAAAACGAAAGATCGACGAGAAAATAAACACATTGGCGACGCATCGATTAAAAAGAAGGATCCTGAAGTTTGTCACGAATCAGTTAAAGATGAATCTCGGAAGGGTCCAGAGTATGCTACTTCCATTAAGGAATTGAGGGAAACCATCTTGGACCAACGAAGTGCAGATCATCTTGAAAATGGTGAAATGGTTGACAATATTATCTATGATTTTACAGACAAGATCGCTGATAGCTCCATCTCACGAATAGAAGGTCCGCTGGACGACGCGCTCTATGCCATCCCGGACAAAAAGGCAACCATCAGTCGCGAGTCAAAATCAACATCAAAAGTTACTGATAAATCTTCCAATTCAGATCATCTCTATGGCAACAGTGCAATCATCACTCAACACGAGCAGAACAGGGATACCCGTCAGCAAGGGGACCAGTATGAGAATGTCAAGATGCCAGGATCCGGGGGTGATGCTGAGGAGATTCCTTTCTATGACATGCCAGATAAAGGACCCACGAGGAATACCTTGAAGGCCACTCCAGAAGCAGGACAGACATCAACCTTGTCTAAGGATGAGGTAGTCAGTGTAGATGCGTTATATGCCGAGATTGATAAGACCAAGAAAAAATAAACGAACAACCAAATTTTCTTCTTTTTAATTATTTTGTTTGAAATTCGAATCTAGTATGGTTCAAAGTGCTTCGCTTTAAAATTTCATTTCATCAAATCAGTATCTTAAAAACTTTGAAAAACAAAAGATATATAGTAACCCGATCGCAACTACTTTCGAAAAATCAAACTAACGCAATGTCAATTTCCTTGTAAGTCATCTTTTGAATCGTGTGAATATTACAAAGACGTATTACGTATTCTGAATAGGATAGGGTATTGAATTTGCACCCGAGGTGATTTTTCGAAAATGGTTGCGATCTTGTTTAGTGTGTTTTGTCACCTAAAGGCAAGTAACCGATTTTCGAATCTGAACTGACACTATATTTCGTTACATTTCGACAAAAGAGTGACTTGAAGACTGAGGGAGGCACTAATCGCCTGAACAATGAGGCCATTTTTTGTAGCATGAAAATCTTACATACAACATGATGCCAAAAATGGGCTCGGAAAACGTGTTTAAATCGTATGACACCATCGGTAAAGGTATCTGCTGGGGTGACAAGTTCGGGAACCTTTAATGGCCCTAGATAGTATTATATTTTCGAGTCTTTCTGAAGTCTTACTGCGATATGAATTTTTGTTTCTGATGAAAACTCGAACTCAAATATTTACCGAAGTTAGAGAGAGAATTAAGATCAAATCCGTTTTGAATTCTAATCACATTTCATTTGTTAAAGTCTTATCATGAGCCGACGTCTTAGAATGCCGTGTACTGTAAAAAGTGTAATATAATGATTTTTTTTTGTTTATATTTCAATTGTCTACTTTGTGCCGACTCTGCAAGGTAGAAGGAAGTGGATTGCCTCTGCTTACTTTTAAAGTCATAGTCATTGATAGCTTGCTGGTGACCTTAAATTTATTCACGTACAAAACGACTGTAGAGACTTTCAAGAAATCAACTAACGGGTAACTTCAGTAGCCTATCGTTTGCCTACGGAAATCTTTTTAGACTAATGTAACATGACTGTCATTGTAATGTTCACTCCATTCAAAAGGTGATGCACAAGGCTATTGAAACTGCCTTCGAAAATCCCTACGATCGTACTGTACTAATCGATGACTGAAATACGATGTTCACTGAATAATCTAGAAAATAAATAATGTCTCATAATAATTGTAAATATTGCTCATGACCTTAATATGAACATAAAAATAGCATCAGTAACGAGCTGTCTTCTCTATCATGGCTATGATTGTATAGGTGTTCTCATATCACGCTGTTCCAATGTTATGGTACATCCTTTGCTTAGTTTGGATTTTTCTTCCCAATATTCATATCCAATGACGATTTATTTATCTTTCGAAACAGTATAATCTGTATTTGTACGCAGAGCTATTGAGTACGCGGTATGTCGTCATTCACAAGATAAAAATGATTTTATATCAGAAACGCAGAATTAATACATTAATATATATAAATATATATATATATATATATATATATATATATATAAAAGTGCGAGAATTCTCAACTCTGACATGACAACGGGTGTTCCAGAATATGTAGGCGTGAAGAAAAAATGGTCTAGGAACGTGAGACGTAGCTGTACTTTACAATTTTATTACGAGCTTTCGGCTTGTGAGGCCTTCTTCAGGTTCTGAAGTGCAAACACATACAGAAACAAATACATTGTATGAACAGATAGATATACATGGCATAAAAACTTAATATCACTCAATCATATAGTCAAGCATCATGAACATAGCAAAAGTTAGTACGAGAAATACTTCGGAATAAACTTAGAAATAATTATGCAATTTCAAAGTGTTTTACCTTGCTTGTGTGTTGGGCTGTCGTGTGTGTTTATTGCTATGTTCATGATGCTTGACTATATGATTGAGTGATATTAAGTTTTTATGCCATGTATATCTATCTGTTCATACAATGTATTTGTTTATGTATGTGTTTGCACTTCAGAACCTGAAGAAGGTTGATTGGTCGAATAAGTTTTCACAAAGTGTACGCGCGCTTAATGATTACTTTACACGTGTTCACAGAAAAATACATTTATCATGATTTTTTAAGCAAATTATGACAATGCAAATCAATTTTGTGATTTGTATTTTCCTTTGGCAATTATTGACCAATAGATTATTTGTCCGATCTTGTTACAATTACATTAACGTTTTAGCAATAGATATATTGATTATATGATTGCTAACCAAGAAACAACATGCATGTTTATTATATATTCGTGTACCAGGCTGTATCACTTTGCAATGGAGATTAGAATATACCTATTGGTGGACATTTGCCGACATCAATCAATTATCAGTTTACCACTGGTTCTTCTACCCTGGTCGATAATGGCCGATAATAGGGAATATGGAATGTAGAAACCCATAGACAAATCTCTAATGGATCAACAAGAATATAAACACCAAAAGTGGAATTGAATTGTTATGATTCCAGATATTGGTGTTAATCTACACAAGAAGGAGTTGTCAAATATTAACACCAAAAGTGGAATTGAAATTATCTAATTCCAGAAAATGGTGTTAAGTAACACCAGAGGAGTTGTCCGATATAGATACCAAGAAAGTGTTAAATTGAACACCCTTGGTGTTAATTTTAACACTCTGGTTTTTGCAGTGTATGCATTTCTGGTTCTAATGAAAACTCGAACTAAACTACCTACTGAAGTTAGAAAGAGAATCAAGATAAAATCCGATTTGAATTCTAATCACATTTCATTTTGTAAAGTCTTATCATGAGCCGATGTCTTAGTATGCCGTGTACACTGCAAAAATCAGAGTGTTAAAATTAACACCAAGGGTGTCCAATTTAACACTTTCTTGGTATCTATATCGGGCAACTCCTCTGGTGTTACTTAATACCATTTTCTGGTTTTAGATAATTT
The DNA here is from genome assembly GCA_037976565.1 of Mesocentrotus franciscanus. Taxonomy (NCBI): domain Eukaryota; kingdom Metazoa; phylum Echinodermata; class Echinoidea; order Camarodonta; family Strongylocentrotidae; genus Mesocentrotus; species Mesocentrotus franciscanus. The sequence continues at coordinate 52,650,845 of CP137666.1, forward strand.
CAATTTCACTTTTGGTGTTAATATTTGACAACTCCTACTGGTGTAGATTAACACCAATATCTGGAATCATAACAAATTCAATTCCACTTTTGGTGTTTATATTCTTGTTGATCCATTAGAGATTTGTCTATGGGTTTCTAATTAGTCCGGGAGCCAGGGGGGTCAACCTAGCTGGAAAGGAAACCAATTTTCATGTGCACAGATGTAAAGATCACATAGCTCCATATAACAAATAGACCGTCTGGCACGTTCTTAGTGGTGGGTGTGGCCAGGGGGAGCCCCCTCCCCCCAAAAGTGGCCCTTTCGACGACAAATTAGTATTTTGTAAATAATATTGTAAGAAAACCTTGAACCACCATGAGTTCGGTGTCATATGAAAGAAAATTAAATTATCTACATTTTGATACCTATTTCAACGAAATTAGGATTAATTTACATAGCAAATTTAAGTTAAAAACATGATTTTTGGTGATTTTTTCGAAATATTGAATTTTATCAAAAAATATTATTTTCCATATATCAAAATCGGAGAGGTGCATTTTTTCATAACTTTCCAGGAATTTGCTTATGTACAAAGACAATATCCTGTGCGAGGAGAGGTTTATATATCTTTTCAATAAAAAGTTATAGCAATCCAAAGTTATTGATTTGATTTCCACAAAAACAACATTTTTGCCCACATGTGTATTAACTGTATGCATATACGTGCATTAGTGTATTAAGGACCTGTTTGGTGTGTTTACATCGAGTTTTAAAGATAACTTTTAACTAAAACCTCTAATCACCATGTATTTGGTGTCAAAAGATGGATAATTAAAATACCTTCATCCTGATATCAATTTCAATGAGTGATGTAGTGTGTGAAATATAAATTTTGAGCCAAAAGGTGCTTTATTGTAGATATTCCTCTGATTTTGGCCAGTATCTCGGTATATTAACTGGACAAAAGTGATTAGACATTTAGTAGTGCAGAAAGTTCAAAGGATTTGGAGCGCTGAGTGCAATTGATAAGTTCTTCTTCTGTACTCTGGGATGTTTCAGGAAATGTGGACATTGGCAGTTGCCTCCCCAGGCGCAGATCCAGGGGCAGGGGCCTAGGCCCCCCGCCAAAAAGAATAAAAGAGAGAGAGAGAGAAGGAAAAGAAGGGAAAGGGAAAGAGGAGAGAAAGGGAAAGAAAGAAGAGGAAGCAGAAAAGAAAAGGGGAAAAGGGAGATCGGGGGGGCGAAAAGGCCTTGTCTCCCAGGTTGTTGCCTCCCCAAAAAAAAAGAGAGAAGGAAGGAAATGGAAAGGAAAAAGGGAGATAAAGGGAATGAAATAAAGAGGACGAAGAAAAGAAAAGAAAAGTTGCGATTCTCCCGCCAACAAGTTGTGGATCGTGGATGGGACCTAAAGGCCCTTGCCCCCGCCAAAAAAAGGGGAAGGGAAAGGAAAGAGGAGAGCTAAAAGGGAAAAAAAAAGAGGAAGAAGAAAAGAAAAGGATGAAAACAAGGGAGATCAGTTGCGATTAATTCGGCCAATGTGTGGATCAGGGGACCGAAAGGCCCTTGCCCTCTCCCCGCAAACTTAAAAGAGAAAGAAGGGAAAGGAAAAAAGGAGGAAGAAGAAAGGTAGGGGAGATCATGAGTGATTTTCCCCGCAAACAAGGTGTGGATCGGGGGGCGAAAGGCCCTTGCCTCCCCCTTTATCTGACCGTGATTTAATACCTACCCCTGAGCTTACGGGGGCTCTGCCCCCTGGAATCCACCTAGGGCCCTAAGGCAGGCCCTTGGATGCTAATCTGATCGTAATGCATAAAACCCTGAGTTTCCGGGGGCTCCGCCCGCTGGACCCCACGCCAATTAGTGACCTGCCAGAGTCACAAATAAGGTATCAAAATATGCTCATCTGACCGTAATTAAATGCCTAAAAACCCCTGAGATTACGGGGGCTCTGCCCCCTGGACCCAACCTAGGGCCCTAAGGCGGCCCCTGGATGCTCACCTGACGGTAATTTAATGCCCCAAACCCTAAACTTCCGGGGCTCCGCCCCTGGACTAAACGCCAATTATTGTCCTGCCAGTGTCACAAATAAAGTATAAAAATGCCATCTGACCGTAATTAAATGCCCATACGCCCCGAGCTTCCTGGGGCTCCGCCCTTGACCCCCGCCGGTGCTTTGCCCCTAGACCCAACGCTCATTTACGCTACGCTCTTCATGATCATAAATACTTTAGCCTCTGCCCCACCCACTTTGAGAAACGTTCAGCGGGGCCTGCATGTAAGAGTGGTGGTGATGCGGATTTTTTTTCTGCCCCACTCAAACGATTTTATTCATTACGCCACTGCTTTAGTGGTCACCATTACGTACCAATATTTGGCTCGCACAATTTCAAATTTGGGCCCTCCCTAAGAAATCTTGGATCCGCGCCTCCTTCCCCCTCCCCCTCCCCACCCCACCCCGCCCCCTTCCAGCCGCTTGTCATAATTTTGCCCATGACCAAGACAAGTTAGTGCATCGATCAACATGAATATAATATAATATCGCCATGATTGGTTTAATGGTTTATTTTGCCTGACTACTAAGAAAACATGTGTATGCTTGTGAGTAACCAATACTCCGCATGATTCCTATTGTGATTAGATTAGAATGACATAAACTTTTCTCATAAAATAGTTTCGGCTAGGTATGCAAAGTTATTTTTTCTCTCGATTACAAGTAATTCGGTACAAAAATCGAAGGAACATTATGAAACTACTTGATTCGATTGAATCTCAGTTTTAGTCTTTGTGTGTTTCAAATAGGAAGTTCCACAACTACAATTGAGATCAATTTGAAATCGTTTCTGCTTAGCCATGAATAACTTTAAATCGTTACTAACTCCTTGAACTTCTAAGGATCTCACGATTTGATGATTGGAAAATGTCATTAGGTACCAGCTTATAATTTTGGTAACACATCACCGTCTACATTAGAGTTCTATCATGCCCGTTGCATAAATCATATGGTCTTTTGAACATAGAATAACATTTTTAAAATTAGAATAAAATAAAATGCAAACTTGTCGCAGATTGTTTCCTTTGAAACAGCGTTCGAGTTACAGTTCCACCAGGGACACTGTCATAGACAATCTTTGATTACTTCTATTTATTGAATTTTAATTAGGATGTGGGCAAAAATAAAAGAAGAAATAGAAATCTGCATGTAATACTCTGCAAGTTCAAGCTAGTAAATGTGCTACAACTGCTAATTTCAAGCGTATTATTATTTGTGACTCTAGCAGGTCAGGCGTGGGGTACAGGGGGCGGAGACCCCGGAAGCTCAGGGGATTTAAGCATTAAATTGCGGTCAGATGAGCATCCAGAGACCCGCCTTAGGGCCCTAGATGGGGTCCAGGGTGCAGAGCCCCCGGAAGCTCAAGGGTTTTAGGCATTTGATTACGATCAGATTAGCATCCAGAGCCCCGCCTTAGGGCCCTAGGTGCATGGGTCCAGGGTGCAGAGCCCCCGGAAGCTCAGGAGTTTTAGGCATTTGATTACGATCAGATTAGCATCCAAGGGCCTGCCTTAGGGCCCTAGGTGGATTCCAGGGGGCAGAGCCCCCGTAAGCTCAGGGTAGGTATTAAAATTGTTTTCATCCTTTTCTTTTCTTCTTCCTCGGTTTTGTTCCCTTTTAGCTCTCCTCTTTGCCTTTCCTTCACCCTTCTTTTTGGCATGGGGAGGGGAAGGCAAGGGCCTTTAGGTTCCCATCCCCGATTCACAACTTGTTGGCGGGAGAATCGCAAATGATATCCCCCTTCTTTTCTTCGTCCTCTTTATTTCATTCCCTTTATCTCCTTCTTTCCTTTTTTCTTTCCCTTTCCTTCCTTCTCTCTTTTTTTTAGTTGCTGGGGGGGCAACAACCTGGGAGGTAAGGCCATTTCGCCCGGCCCCCCGATCTCCTATTTCCCCCTTTTCTTTCCCACTTTCTCTTCTTTCTTTCCCTTTCTCTCTTCTTTTTCATTTCCCTTCTTTTTTCTCTCTCTCTCTCTTTTTGGCGGGGGTAAGGTCCCCTGGCCCCCTGGATCCGCGCCTGGGGGAGGCAACTGCCAATGTCAACATTTCGTGACACATCCCAGAGTACAGAAGAAGAACTTATCAATTGCACTCAGCGCTCCAAATCCTTTGAATTTTCTGCACTTCTAAATGTCTAATCACTTTTGTCCAGTTTATATACAGAGATACTGGCCAAAATCAGAGGAATATCTACAATAAAGCACATTTTTGGCTCAAAATTTATATTTCAGACACTACATCACTCATTGAAATTGATATCAGGTTGAAGGTATTTTAATTATCCATCTTTTGACACCAAATACATGGTGATAAGAGGTTTAAGTTAAAAGTTATCTTTAAAACTCGATGGAAACACACCAAATAGGTCCTTAATACACTAATACACGTATATGCATACAGTTAATACACATGTGGGCAAAAATGTTGTTTTTGTGGAAATCAAATCAATGACTTTGGATTGTTATAACTTTTTATTGAAAAGATATATAAATTTCTCCCTCGCACAGGATATTGTCTCCGATTTTGATATATGGAAAATAATATTTTTTGATGAAATTCAATATTTCGAAAAAAATCACCAAAAATCATGTTTTTAACTTAAATTTGCTATGTAAATTAATCCTAATTTCGTTGAAATAGGTATCAAAATGTAGATAATTTAATTTTCTTTCATATGACACCAGACTCATGGTGGTTCAAGGTTTTCTTACAATATTATTTACAAAATACTAATTTGTCGTCAAAAGGGCCGCTTTTGGGGGAGGGGGCTCCCCTTGGCCACACCCACCACTTAGAACATGCCAGACGGTCGATTCGTTATATGGAGATATGCGATCTTTACATCTGTGCACATGAAAATTGGTTTCCTTTCCAGCTAGGTTGACCCCCCTGGCTCCCGTACTAAATGGTCCCACATTCCATATTCCCTCTTATCGACCATTATCGACCAGGGTAGAAGAACCAGTGGTAAACTGATAATTCATAATCGATGTTGGCAACTGTTAATTGCATTAACTCCATCACATACATGTATATCATTTGAAGTAAATTCAAGATTAACATTTGAGTGATACAGGCTGGTAAACAAATATATAATAAACATGCACGTTGTTTCTTGGTTAGTAATCATATAATCAATATATCTATTGCTAAAACGTTAATGTAATTGTAACAAGATCGGACAAATAATCTATTGGTCAATAATTGCCAAAGGAAAATACAAATCACAAAATTGATGTGCATTGTCATAATTTGCTTAACAAATTATAATAAATGTATTTTTCTATGAACACGTGTAAAGTAATCATTAAACGCGCGTACACTTTGTGAAAACTTATTCGACCAATAAACCGCCTTAAACAAAATCATGTGATGATACTTTCAACACCGAGCATAAAACTAAACCATGTTACTTAACACTCAGTAATTATTAATGCATGCTTAAATCTGACCGGTGTTAAAAATAACACCAATGAGACAACACACCTTTATAATCAACACCAATGGTGTAAAAAAAAATCAATACCATACTGGTGTAAGAAATTTTACACCCTGGTTTTTACAGTGTACTGTAAAAAGTGTAATCTTCTCTATCACGGCTATGGTTGCATATGTGTTCTTATATCACGCTGTTCTATTATGATAAATCCTTTGCAATACTGTCTCCTCAACATTCTCATCCAATGACAATCTATCTTTCGAAACAGTATAATCTGTATTTGTACGAAGAGCTGTTAATTGAGTACGCGCTAAGTCGTCATTCGCAAGATAAAAATAATGATCTCATTTCAGGAACGCAGAATTTGTATACAAAATAAAAATATTTAAAAATATTATATATATTTACTCTCTTAGAGTACCTGTCACAAATTACCGTTACTCTTTTAATTATTAAAGTTTTTTTAAACCCTGCATTCTTTTTACCATGTAACTTTTTTACCATGCTTTTATTCAGTCTTTGGATCATAAAAATGTTTCAAGTTGTGAAAAAATTTTGCGTAAATTTGTGCACTAGGTAAAAAAAACTCTATAGGTTAATTTGAATCTTTCGTCTGGAATGGAAGAAATCCGTCTTAATCCGGATTTTCTAAATCGCTCTACAATCATGACATTTGAAACGATAACGCAATGTTAAGGTTTTACGTCTTTTGCGACCTTGGACACGCGAGGCAATGGAGAAAATATTAAAGCTTCTATGAATCCTCAGTCCTGATTGCTCATGAGAATTATGAGAAGCAAGTTTATTAATGTAGAGCCTACCTTATAAGATATATCATGATAGAAAAGTGAAACTACATTGTAATATCTTCAACATGATACGTGTCCATTATATTTGTTGATAAAAAGTGTATATACATTTTACTCAGATGAATGATATCTCAATAATTTAAGCGTAGGTCCTATAATCAAGCCATTTTTTTTTATCCCCTCGCAACCTGTATATTAAAATCCAAAGTGAATAATTAAAGCTGCAAATAATGTAAGCATAATTCTCAAAATTTCTGTTGTTTTCTGTACCTATCAATATAGGATAGTGTATAAACGTGTGTGATCAATATAGGATAGTGTCTAAACGTGTGTGATCAATATAGGATAGTGTCTAAACGTGTGTGATCAATATAGGATAGCGTCTAAACGTGTGTGATCAATATAGGATAGTGTCTAAACGTGTGTGATCAATATAGGATAGTGTCTAAACGTGTGTGATCAATATAGGATAGCGTCTAAACGTGTGTGATCAATATAGGATAGTGTCTAAACGTGTGTGGTCTAGATCATAATTATAAACACAGAGGTGTGAAATAGACGTGAGTGTTTTGGGTATACTTTAAGACATCGAACGTGCTCCTATTTAGAAAGGCATTGTTAAAAGGAAAAGTAACGCAGGATTTTGTTAAACGAGCACAGGCCTTATGGTGCGTATGAACAATGTACTTGATGTCATATGTCTGTGACAGAAACTCCCTAAAAATACAATGTTATCATACACAAGGTACAGATAAACTTGGCACCGGAAAAGATACCAGGAAGTTCCCGACTCCTTGCGGGCCATATCAGGGGCGGATCCAGCCGGCGGCAAGGGAGGGTGCCTAAAAAGGGGCCTACTTCGTGCGAAAGTTTGAAAATCGTGCCGGCCGATTTTTCGCTCAGTGGGGGGGGGGAGGTTTATTTTTCCACCGCCACCCCCCCCCCTTGGGCGCCAGGAGGGGCCCATCTTCTTCTTTTTTCAAAAAAGGGCGTTTTTACCAGTTTGTTTTTTTTGCTAGGGGAGGGGGCCCGGCCCCTGGATCCGCAAGGGCCCTGGACAAGTTTCAAGGGCACTGTTTGATGATGAGATGCCATTTTGACATTTTTGAGAAGACCTGAAGAAAAATACTTACTGTAAGGTCTCAATATAACAGTGGTGCGTGTTGTAGAAATGACAACAAAATTATAAAGTAGATAGCGGTTTGTGATATTTAGAAGAAAAAAAAATCAACATTATGATGATGAAACCGTATGTTTAATCGACAAAGCAGGTACAAGACCAAAATATATGTAACCTAGCTGGGTCATTACAATTATACATCGTGACGCAACGCACTGCAGCGGTGACCCTCTTCCAGTCCTCCTCATCTGTATTATATTTACTCGTTCAAAATTGAAGAAGAAAAAAAAAGGAAAAATATCAAAAATTCCCTGATGTTTTGGTGGAGGGAATATGAAGAAAACGGATACAGGTTCATGCAAATGGGATATCAGGTCATATCCTTAACATTATGAACAGGAACTACCGAATTCATCTTCTCCATACATCTCTATAAAAATCATTGGTAGGGCCTATATGTAATCAGATGCTAAGATACAATTCATGCTGTTCTAAGGCATAAAGACAGGGAGCGTTCATTAAAATTAATGTAGGCCTACTATATGTCCCATTTGCAGGGCCAAAAAAATGAAAAGGTTAAATTCCACCGGCATCTGAAATATAATACTAATTTAGAACTTCCCTCAAAAAAAACGAAAGGACTTGAAAAATGTCTTTTTGTGGGAAAAAAACGACCGTTAGTTTTTCGAATCGACTTTAGGGATTGCAATCACCTAAGTAATAGTCTGATTTTCTGACCCTTGTACCAAATGGTCGTACGTTTTGTGCTTCACAAAGATTAAATCAGTTTCATTTTGGCCATTACAAGTAGTGGGTTATTGATGTAGACAAATGCTCATTTTTACATATATAAATAGGTGTTTTGCATATTTAATGAGCTATGACCTTTCACCTTTGACCTACATACTCCGAAATCAAACTTAGGTTGTGTTTTGATTTCATGTACCTTCATATCAAAATTTATTAAAATCTGTCAAACATTACTAAAGTTATCGATCGGAAACCAGATTCGCATATTTAATGAGCTATGACCTTTGACCTACATACTCCGAAATCGAACTTAGGCTGTGTTTTGATACCATGTACCTTCATATCAAATTTTATGAAAATCTTTCAAATATTACTAAAGTTATCGATCGGAAACCAGATGTGTATTTTTCGCATATTTAATGAGCTATGACCTTTGACCTTTGACCTACATACTCCGAAATCAAACTTAGCCTGTATTACGATACCATGTATCTTCATATCAAATTTTATGAAAATCCGTCAAACATTACTGAAGTTATCGATCGGAGACCAAATTTGTTACGGACGGACGGACGGACGGAAGGACGGACAGCAGCGTTTCTATATCCCCTCCGACTTTGTCGGCGAGGGGATAAAAAGATGTCAGTCAGTCACTTAATAGTGTCTGACAGTGAAGTCTAGAATGTAAACAGGTTTCCTTGCATAATTTGAATGCTAGGACACTGCTAATGTTTAAATTTCACAGATAGGACATACATGACATATTCATAATTCTTGCAAAGTTCTACAGAGTTTGATGTTGGCTGCAAAAGGGACATAGTATCTTTAACATAGTAATACGGTCTATCTAATTTTGTTTACACAGAGAAATGACACTATTCATTTGGAAATTACGTAGCACACATGCTTTTTACCATTTTCTGTACTGTCCAATTATTTCATTCAAAATCAATATTTAAGAAAAACATGCAAATCATTTACTTGTCAAAATATAAAAGTTGCACACTTTATGGTCAAAAACTTAAAATAACATCCTTTGGCAAGACATATATTTGCACTTCTTGACCAAGGTCAAGCAAACAAAAGGAGTACCTCAATGCTTGATTGTTTGATGAAAGTTGGTTAATAATATAATATGTTATATCTACGCTAGAGTATTATAAATTCTTTATCATACTTGATCAAGCAGACAACAGGCAGGTAAAAGCTGAGCTTAATGCAGTGAATTTCTTATTTTACTAGTTCAAACGATCAATCTACTGCAGGATAAACAATCCAGATTCATTATAGCCATGTTCTCTTGACATACAATGCCCATACCAGAGCTCAAGATTAGCTTCAATGCATAGAGTTTCTTATTCTCATTGTTAATCAGTCTGGTTATAGACCAAGGCCAAGGCTATATTTAATGCAATTTCTTATTCTTATTCTTTTTATTTTCATTATTGTTAAATCAGTCTGGTTATATACCATTTTGCACGCAACTTAGTTATTTTGAGCAAAGATTTGCGGTGTTGTTTTTCATCAGAAAGCTAGATGGGTCCCATTCCAGGAAATTCCAGAAATAGAACTCATGGACATCCCGTTCAAAACTATGATCACAACCTGTTATCTGACTTTATGGTTCTTTCCTTCTTAAAAACAAAATTCCTGACAATACATTTACTGGTATGGAGTTCTTGAAAGTTGTCCATTTCGGGTTTACCTTTTATGGTCAAATGCATGATAGGAAACATTAGTATTCTATTTGTATCTAGTAAGTATGTGATATATATACGTCATAGATCATGCAAGTATGTTAGATACTCAACTTCGCCAGGAGTCTAGTGCATAGTGTCATGAAGAACAAGTGCAATAAATTGTAACATGAATCAAGGTTTGTGACTTGTGAGATATTTTTTTTTTAATCGGAATTCAAATTAATTATCATTAATATAAATCGCTGTTAAAAAAAAAGAAGAAAAAAAAAGTTTCAGTGGCTGATTAAATCAGCATTGATTTCAGTTTCAAACCGTAAGGATAACCTACCTAGGTATACACATACAGTTTGTTCGATTTGCATATTGCCATGTTTACTATTGTTGTCATGTTCAAGTTCAAATGTTTTTATAGGTGTTTTTTTTAATTTAAATTGTCGATATTTCCTTTAGTTCACGTTCATGGAAAGCTCTCTTGATCAAATCATCATTATTCTACCAGAAGCAAGTATAAACATATACCACCACACTCCAACAATATGGTTCTTTATTGCTATCATTTCCTTTTCGAAACCAATAACACAAATGTGATCTAGGTGGAGAGCCATATTTCCTTGTACATGACTTCCTCCCTGAAGATATTTTTCCTGGAGATATTTATGGGTCATAAAAACAAGACCAGTAATTTTTTTTTTAATCATGTGATTTTTTAATCAAGGGCATCAGTCATTTACAGGTACGTGGAAAATGTAGTTCATGCTCAGACCATTGAAGGAAAGTAGTTTGGCATGTACTTCAAAACCTAGGGTAGCTGCATGGGGCCATACACTGGCATGACATGTACCTGACTGAGTGGTAGAGCAGTGGACTGGTATCTAGGAGATCCTGGGTTCGAATCCAAATTGATTTGCCAGTGCATGATTGTAAGGCTTTAATCTACAATTACAACTACAACTACAAGTCCTCGGATAGGACTTGGAGCTATAGAACAAAGGTCACTTGACATACACTTGCTATCTTAGCAGTCAAGTAAAATATAAGTCATAATCATCATCACTGTTTTCCAACTCACATTGTTTCAGACTTTAAATTTATGAAATGTTGGCATTTAAATGATGACACTTAAAGCCTTTTGTCTGTATTGGCATGGTATAATCTTAGAAATTCCTTTGGAAACATTTGTTAATAGTGTCTCCATTTAAATGACATCTAACCCACAGTTTCCTCATCACCACAAACACAAACAATGAAATTATCTCATAGCCAATTTCAACAAGTACCACTTAAGGTATAGTCTAGTGTACTTCCTTGCCAATGAAACATTTCCTGGTTGTACATTCATGACAATAAACTACCCGATCATGAAAAACCTACTTGTATAGAAAAGCACAAGCGGAAATGTCAAGCACCATTACGTGTTTATTTAGTCTACCTCCATGGTTACCCACTTTATTGTTCCTAAATTAATAATAATAATATTCCGCTTTTATATAGCACTAAAAACATCGACGATGTCTCTAAGTGCTTTACAGATATATTATTACCACTTTCTATTCTTGAACTTAGGAATACACAGTTTCAAATTTCATGTGAGCAAGAAGATGTATTATCTATATTTGATTTGATTTCGTGGAAAATATTTCCTCATTCATCATAAACATGTTCTAGAATGGACATTTCTCAATAATCATTCTGGATAGTTCAGAATAATCATTTCTGGCCTGCTATGAGTCAGTTTCAATACCATTATTCCATTGAAAGTTGATTATCACATCACCACAAGGCTGTACTGAATTAATGACTGCAATCATGGTGGAATACAACATCTTCCAACAACGTATGATTCCTACTACTTCCGCTTCACGTTTTATCATCAATTTCTTCCTCAATACCAATCCCATCACCGGGCCAGATGACTCGCCTCCTTGTATCATGCCCTTCTAAGTACTTCCCTTCCAAACCGTTATTCTCATGATCATTATCACCTAGTCTCTGCTCTTTCGCATCATTGCCTGTGCCTCTCTGAGATATCAGTTGCTCTTTCATGAGTTTCAATCCATCCTCTCTACTCTCTGTGGCTCCATTTCCATCTCCTCCTCTTCTTACTATCCCTCTATCCCCTCCTGGATTATCCAGCACTCCTACCATCTTCACCTCCCCTCCATCACCCCCATCCTCCAGATTTCCTGCATCCTTCTCAATATTCTCCTTCAGCTCCAGTTCCTCCTCCTGTTTCTCCAGTTCATCCATCTCATGCTGGAGCTGTTCTTTCCGCTCCGCTATCTTCTTGAGGTCTCCTGCCTGGAGTCGCCCCTTCATGCCAACAGACTTCTTGATATGTTCAATGACGCTGAAGGGATCAATGTTTACATTGGATGCCTGGTGGGTGACAAAATATTGATTTAAAAGTTTAGGTCTCCCAAAATGAGAACTTTAGCAATGATGCTATAATTGTAACATCAATTAAAGCAATTATAATAATGCCTCCGGCTACTTTGTAGCGGAGGCATAAAAATACTTGGCTAATGATGCATTTCAATGATCAACTGATATGCTGTCTGGATCTCATCTTTCTTAATCCTAATCAATAAATTACTGTTTATACAAGAGAAAAATCTTTTCTTCCAACCCTGCACAAAAGATTGATTAAGGAGTTCAGTAATATGCAGCTGAGGGTGTGTGTGTGGGGGGAGAAGGAGGGGAATGCAGGAGCAAACATAAAATCAGCAAAAAGGGGTGAACTTTTTATTGTTCAAAATTTTCATATAAACCATCAATAAAATATAGCAAAATATAAAGAAAAATCAAACAAAAATTAATAATCTACAAACATCAACTAAGATGAAGTTTTTAACTTTCATGCTTGGATGGGCACATCCATTTAGGCATAACAAGGTCTGATAAAGAAAATTGCAAAAAATAGAGCAAGTAGCCATTCAAATGTTAATGTGCATCTGTAAGACATTCTTGTTTAACAATACAAACAAAGAATGAAAGCCAATGAGGAGGATTGAGCTATGGATGTGATATGTAGTCTCGGGACTTCATGGTTTTGACAAGCACGGTCAAGATGACTCTCCTTTCAACCTAAAATCGTGGACAAGCCATAGGATACCTCCAATCTGAATCTGAATGGCCAGATGCCCCATTTTCTTTCAAAGACTCATTTATTCTTAAATGGCTATGCTCACTCATGCATGAATGCAATGATTCCAAACCCATCTTAGAGAGGATTTTTTAATTTTTATTTTGAAATATGAAAGATAAGTAGCTATTATATATTTGAAAATCTTAACTAAAATAGTGTCCACTTTTTTTGTTTTGCTGAGAGGTTTTGTGGGCATCATACACTACATATAGAATACAGTGTCATAATTTTTTGGGGGGAGAGCAACCCCTCTCCCCCTGCATCCAAGGATCCATGACCCTGGTCCACAGTATCCTTTTGTTTACTTGGTATAGAATAAGTGTCGTAGTCGAGTGGTTTAAGCACTTGACTTGAAATTCAAAGGTCGTTGGTTCGATCCCCATCACGGCACTAATGTCCTTTGGCAAGGCATTAATCTACATTTGCCACTCAATAACCAGGAGAGAAATGGGGACCCGGTAGGATGACGAAAGCATTTGTGTTAGTAATTGCCTATGCCCTCGCGGTGACTATATGGTCGGAATACTCCCCAGCAAGAGGAGATGGTGCACATTGTGCGTGAATGAATCCGATGACCGGGGTAATAATATGTGTAAAGTGCTTAGAGACGGTACTCAGTATTAAGTGCTATATAAACCCAGAATATTATTATTATTATTTTAGTTTGACGTGTTAAGATGAGTAAGTGGGTTACATTTAGTCTTTTGATTTAGAAGATAGTGATCCAGGATTTTTCATCTTTGAATGCCAAATGTGGAGTGCATTTACGTCAAGCAATGATCTAAATTACATTGTTTTTGGAAAGGACTCAAACTTTCATATCTTCAACTTCCTTATCAAAACGCATATCGATGTAAAATAAACAAACCAGGATGAACTTACGGCAAAAAGCTCCATAGCACTGATATCATTCCTTGGATTAGTAGGAGGCCCTCTACTGATAATTCTTGCAATAGCTGGTATGTCCTCTGCTTTGGGAATACCATAAGGTTCCTTGAATAAAGAAAGTTGAGTTAGAAAGAAAAAGTGGAAGAGGAAGTGGAAATAGGAAAATACATGAAAGACGAAGGGAAAAAGATATTGAGAGAAATGTGAGAATGACAGCAAGGAAGAGAAAAAGAGAGAGCAAGAGAGAGAGAGCAAGAGAGAGAGAGAGTTGGAGACATACAGAGAGACAATGAGAGAAAGAGATAGAGAAAGCGAGAGAGTGCAAGAGAAGACAATTCAAGAGAAGAGAGGGTGTGAGAGTGAGAAAGAGAGAGAGAGAGAGTCTGGTCAAAGTGACAAGCAACTTTTTCATAATGCCCTCAATCACTTTCAGAATACCTTTGAGAAATTGCTTTTCATAAAAGGGTATATATCTAATATGAAAACTTAAAGATAAAGACCAGTTCTGGTCATGCGATTGCATTGTGAAAGAAACGTTGTGGAATCGATCAGAAAAGGTTGATCATCTAGCATATAAGTATTGGTGTGTACTGCAAGGTTCTGGAATCATCAAAATGATAAGAAATTTGGCCCAGTCTTGGTAAAGTTACAAGCACTGTACACAGAAAGATGTATATGGGACTACACGACCACGTGCGCGATATCTATTTGGTCCCAATAGATATAATAATGTACCAAATATATCAATTAGTAGGCGGTTTCCCGGCAAAATTTGTTTCATCACGTATTAGTCAAAACACATTCTTTCACATGATTGGTAATGAGAGCTTCCATTTCATTTTTTGAGAGAGGGGCGTTTCCTAAACTGGTCTTTACCTTTAATTCAACAGGTTTTTAAATCACAATGTACCTGGCCCTGAGAAAACTATGGACTGACCCCTGGAAGAGAAATAAAACCATCTGCAACATATGAAAACTCAAATTCAACTCATACACAGAACCCGTCCCTTTATTAAACAATAATTTTCTTACGAATATGATGCAAAAAAAGCGATGAAAGATTTGTAATGAAGACAATGTAATGTACATACATTCACTTCCATCTAAATTATTTAAAAATCGACTAAATAAGGGGCTACAAATCGTATACACTTACCAGTTTGGGTAAGAACACTGCAAGGCTCCATGCATATAAATGAAGATCATCAATGAATGCTCTTATTGTATAGTAAAGTAACCTGAAAACAGAAGTATCAAAATATAAAACGGGGGAAAATTATCCTGCAAACATGTTTCAGTTGTTTAAATAAAGTTAATATTACAAAAAGGTTCCCATACATGTATACAGGTAACATCATTGTGCCCCCCACCTATCTCTCCCTCCCCCCTCACTCACACTCTCCCCCTCTCTCTCTCTCTCTCTCTTCCCTGTCCTTTTTTTTTCATTTCTAGGTTTCACCTTGCTTCCCCTGAATTAAAAATTATTCAAACAAATTATAACAAAATTTCAATGTGTTTACGTGACTAATATCCTTACAAAAGACATTCAGCAAATTAACAACAGGGACCCAAACAATACATAACATTATGTACCACGTGGTATACTAAGATATATTTCAGGGCCCCGTCTTACAAAGAGTTGCGATTGATCCAAATCAATCGCAAGTCCTCCAATCAATCGCAAGTTTGCAGTCTCCTATCTCTTATGTACATAGTTGCGATTGATATCAATCACAAATAAGTTGCGATTGATATCAACTCTTTGTAAGACGGGGCCCAGGGCTCATATTCATAAAAGCTTATCAAGTCTAGTTTACCTCTATCTGTACTATGTAAGTAGCTGACAACTAGATTAGTAAGGTTTAAAAAAAATGGGTCCTGATTTCTTAGCATAGATTTACTTTGCTCCAAGTCTCTTATTTGATAAAACCAGCCATCGGACTAATGATCATGACTTCGTAGTCTTTCTTAGGTGTGAGGTAGGCCATAGCTGTAGCTTCCCCAACCTTAGTAGTCAGGCCAAGGTAATTGTGAACCTGTGGGGGTGGGAGGGGGAATGATGAAAAGCCCTATTGTGGGGTTTTGGGTTAGAGATATTGTCATGATCTTTCCAGTAGTTGCCTCAAAAATGTCATTTTGAAATTTTGAAACAACGATTTCAGGCTTTAAAAAATGACAGCTATTTTGAAATAGTATAAAGCAAAATAACAGTCGAAACAAATATCTGAAAACACTATTCTTCTAATTAGCACTTACTTACTTTTAGGACTAGACATCAAGTATTAGCAAAACATTTATATAGTGAATACCTAGCGGCTATACGACATAATTCCATCTTTTATCAAATCTAAGATACGTGTATTTCCAAATCTTTAATATATGTCATTTCTTTTAAATTTTACACTTCAATTGAATAAAGTGAAACATAAAGAGATAGCCATTTCAGATTAAGAAGCCAAATATGTATGCTACAGAAATTGATTATTTTGTAGAATCCAAGCCACTTTTATCCATCTTTGTTACTTTGGTCTATTCCCAATCACTGGTGTGCCATTTCCATTGATTACAGTCTTCAACTATCCTTAGGTTATATGATGTAATTGAATAGTGCACTGTCAAATTTATTTCAATAAAAAACAGCAATCCATGTAATCAGTTATTAATTAAGATTTCAATATACACCTGTACATGAATACCATGTAGTCTATAAATTAAATCTTAAAATTAATTCAAAGAGTTTCCGGATGCATTTTCGTGGCACATGTGCAGGTAATAATTTTAAATGATAGAAAATGGTGAATTATTATATTACCTGAATGAGATCAGTGAAGTAGTTTTGTCCATTATTTTTCAGATTATACTCCAGTGCTGACAGTCTGATGAGCTCCATCAAATCGTAAAGAATGACAGACAAAAGATAAATAGATAAATGTGATCCAAAATGATATAGTTTACACCCCATGGGATACCTATATTTACACAACAATACACAGTCAATTTACCTGTGAAATTGTTACACTTTTGCATAATGCAGTATAAACTAGAACGGATTATGTACAATTATTTGCTACAGTCTCCTCTTTCTTCTCCCCCTTTCCTCCTGTTCTACAACAGTAACAATTCTTGGCTAACAGTAAAAAAAAATCGTTCCAAATCCCTTGAACGTGCCCATACAATATCTATCATGATCACACCCCATTATGTGATGATGATCCTTGGATGAATGTAAAGAGTCCTTACCATAATGTCTCTCTGAGCTAACCAAAATTTGAAAAGTGCCCCCCAAAAATGTATAGCAAATACTGACTTAACACTGCGACACCCTTTTAGGCTCTAGGGGGGCGAGTGCGGCGTTTAAACTAATAAAAATGGAAGGGAAAAAAAGCGTTAAATTCCTTCTTATATTGAGATGAATGAAAACCGAAGTTTACATTAACACATATATCATGGAGGAAGAAGGCGATATTCTCTGAAAGCACGAAGTTTGTTTGACAACTATACATTACATATTGCTTTAAAAACTTGTCCTTCCTCAAATAATGTTTTAGATACGTTATTATAGCCAGTTGATTACTATTAAGAAGACTACAAAGGCAATCACCGCACAATCAGCCTGGTATCACATGCTTCAAAAGTATTGCTAAAGAAACTCTACCATCGGATTGAAGCGAGGTCCAAAGATTGTATTGGAATTGACCAATTTGGCTTTCGTAAAGGGGTCGGTACCCGAGAAGCAATTGCTGTAATGAGAATATTAAGTGAGAGATGTATACAGCATGATCAGGACCTATATATCTGTTTTGTGAACTACGAAAAGGCATTTGATCGTGTCAATTGGACTAGGCTGATGGAAGTGCTGTCAGCCATTGGTGTTGATTGGAGAGACCGTAGACTGATTGCATCCTTGTACATGTCTCAGACTGCAAGCGTTCGCGTTGGAGATGGAGTCTCTGAACCAGCCGGCATTGGACGGGGAACACGTCAGGGATGCCTTCTGTCTCTTCTTTTCAATATCTATGCAGAGGCAATGGTAAGAGAAGCTCTGGCAACGTTAGAAGAAGGAGTGAACGTTGGAGGTGTGTTGATTAATTCTGTACGGTACGCTGACGATCAGGCCACGCTCGCTGTCACTGCCGATGGCCTTCAAAGACAGATGGTACAGATGGACCAAGTGGTCAGGAGCTATGGCATGAGAATAAATGAGAAGAAAATGAAGGTGATGATGATAAGTAAGGCCAAGACAAAAGAAATAACCATCATGATAAATGGCAACAGACTAGTGCAAGTCAACCACTTCAAGTATCTAGGCAGTGTGCTGACCGAGGATGGCAAGTCTTCCAAAGAGGTCAACTTGCGCTCAGCATTGGCAAGAGCTGCCTTCTTTCAACGACAAGATATCCTGATGAGCCAAAATATTGACCTTAGTTTGAGAAAGCGTCTTGTGAAGTCTCTAGTATGGAGTGTACTGTTGTATATGGAGCAGAGACGTGGACACTCGCCAGGAAAGACATTCAGCGATTGGAGGCGGTCGAAATGTGGTGCTGGCGTAAACTACTAGGTGTGTCTTGGAGGGACAGAGTTTCGAACGAAGAGGTGTTGCATCGAGCTCAAGAAAGGCGGGTGCTGCTTCAAACGATTAGAAAGAGACAGAATAAATGGCTCGGACACATCATGAGGCATGATGACGGTTTGATGATCAGAGTCCTAGAAGGTCGTCTACATGGAAAGAAGTTGAGGGGAAGACCTCGTAAAGGGTTTCTAGATGATTTAATCGCAGAATGTGGAAACAGGATATGAAATGCTGAAACGGATGGCTAAAGACCGAAGTACTTGGAAAGACACTTGAAGTCTGATTGGGTAACTGAACCTGTCATAAACTGACAGATCACTATTGATGATGATTATATCCTATACATAAATGGTGTAAACTCGTCATTACACGAGATCATATTTTAAGAGAGCCCCTTTGATATACGGTGTATTAGGAAATCTTAGTATTGGAAATCAATCATGTTAATCGACAATATAGATAGGTATATGAACACTAGTGGAATAGTTCGGATGGGTAGCCATACATTGCTTTTCTTTCAAAATCGTTTTAGGAATAAAAGAATGGTAATTTCAGGATGAATGTAGTTTCTAGTCCATTAACTCTCTATTTTGAGTCTCAATTCGACTTTATTCATTGGACATGGGTGTTTTTTAATATTATCATCACCGTTTTTTTTTTTTGTATCCATGTCATATTTATGTTGCCTTGTTTAATAAGGTAGCCTGGACTCGCTGTCATTAATGGTTAATGAAAGTATATCTAAAAAAAGACAAACACACATGTTGCAACGATCAAACTGAGAATGAGTTATTTCGAATACGAGGAGGCAAAATGTATGTTCATTGACAATTTCAAGCCATACATCATACGCCTGTCTACTTCTTCTTCGTATACAATACCATTAAAGCGGGGGCCCTACAAGTTTTATACGAGTCTAGACTCTAGTTACCAATGATTGCCGTATACGTATGTTCAGAAGAAGAAAAAAAGTTCCCTCCTTCAAATCGGCCCAATCCTGCGCACGCACTTTTCATTACAACCAGCTTCAAAACGTTATTTCCGTAATACTCGATCAAGGTCAGGAACTATATCATCGAATGCAGACAATGGCCAAACAGTCATTGTGATACTTCACCGTCTTAAACAAATCAAAGCAATACTTAATATCAGTTACTAGTTTGACGTCGCGAGAGGTAAAACTTCACTTACATTGTTCCGTAGCGATGAAAGCGCATCCAATATTGTCTTCTTAGATTTTGATTGTTCATCAGCGTTTGTAGACTTGGCTCTAAGATGGCGTTCATTCGATCGCAGGTGTTTCGGGGTGTTTTTTTATCGGTGTTTGTTGTGCTTTTCTGTGTGGATCTTGCATACGGAGTGGAAGGTGATATAATACTAAAACTAGCTGACATCGGAGATGATATCACACTAAGCTGCTATCGTCCTGTGGAAGATGATAACTACAAGTGGTGGTATAGAAATGGAACATTAATTGCCAACTGGGAAGGCGTATACATTAATGACCCTCGTTTTACACAAGGTGTTACCCACGATGATAAACCTTATTCTAACGAAATATACATTTCTAACATCAGAATGAATGATTCGGCTACCTTCCAATGTTATGACTTTCATAATAAAACCCTTCAGTCGTATGACTTGCGCGTCATTAGATGTTCTAATTGCTTTACAACAACTCATTCAAATGAAGATAAAATTAAAGTGTTTTGTACTCTGGATAATTATTCGACAAGCCAGGCGCTTTTTACAAGTATCCTTTTGATCAGGAACACATTAAAGACGGCTGTAATTAAAGGGAGCGACTTTTCTTTTTCGATTTATGTGACTGAATTAAATAGGCTTCATTCAGAATTCTATCTGCAAATTGAGACCGAGTCGAGGATCACATGCATGCTATCAACTCAGCCCACACCACCCTCCTCTCCTATGACCACGCTAATAACAACTTCTTTGAAACAAACGACGCAAAACATACCATCGACGTTATCATATACAGCTTCAAAAATAATGCCGGTCGGTAGATCTACATCAATTTCTACAACAAAACATCGTACACCAAAGAACAAGAATGCCAGCTCGGACAAAAACACGAGGGATGGCAATATTACCCTGATCATCGTCATTCTTGGTTCTGTTTTCATTCTGACATTGATTGTTATCATTATCGTTCTGCGACGTAAGCAAATGAATGATCGACAAGAAAATAAACAAATTGGCAATGCGTCGATTAAAAAGAAGCATCCTGAAGTTTGTTACGAATCAGTTGAAGATGGATCTCGGAAGGGTCCAGAGTATGCTACTTCCATTAAGGAATTGAGGGAAACCCGCTTGGATCAACGAAGTGCAGATCATCTTGAAAATGGTGAACTGATTGACAATATTCTCTACGATTCTAGAGACAAGATCGCTGATAGCTCCATCTCACGAATAGAAGGTCCGCTGGACGACGCACTCTATGCCATGCCGGACAAAAGGGCAACCATCAGTCGTGAGTCGAAATCAACATCAAAAGTTACTGATAGATCTTCCAGTTCAGATCATCTGTATGGCAACAGTGCCATCATCACTCAACACGAGCAGAACAGGGATACCCTTCAGCAAGGGGACCAGTATGAGAATGTCAAGATGCCAGGATCAGGGGGTGATGCAGAGGAGATCCCGCTCTATGACATGCCAGATAAAGGACCCACGAGGAATACCTTGAAGGCCACTCCAGAAGCAGGACAGACATCAACCTTGCCTAAGGATGAGATATTCAGTGTAGATGCGCTATATGCCGAGGTTGATAAGACCAAGAAAAAATAAACGAAATTCGAATCTAGTATGGTTCAAAGCACTTTGCTTTAAAATTTCATTTCATCAAATCAATATCTTAAAAAAGTTTGAAAAACAAAAGCTAGTAACCCGATCGCAACTACTTTCGAAATATCAAACTAACGCAATTTCAATTTCCTTGTAAGTCACCCTTTGAAGCGTGCGAATATTACGAAGACGTATTACGTATTCTGCATAGGATAGGGTATTGAATTTGCCCCCGAGTTTATTTTTCGAAAATGGTTGCGATCTTGTTTAGCGTGATTTGTCACCTAAAGGCAAGTAACCGATTTTCGAATCTATACTGAAACTATATTTCGTTACATTTTGACAAAAGAATGACTTGGAGTTAATTACTGAGGGATGCGCTGATCGTTTGAACATTGAGGCCACATTTTTTAGCATGAAAATCTTACATACAACAAGATGGCAAAAATGGGCTCGGAAAACATGTTGGAATCGTGTAACGTACACCATCGGTAAAGTTATCTGCTTGGGTGACAAGTTCGGGAATCTTTGAATTGCTCTAGATAGTATTATCTTTTGGAGTGTACGAACAGTATATACGATTGCTTTCTTAAGTCTTACTGCGATATGAATGTTGGTTCTAATGAAAACTCGAACTAAACTAGCTACTGAAGTTAGAAAGAGAATTAAGATAAAACCGATTTGAATTCTAATCACATTTCATTTTGTAAAGTCTTATAATGAGCCGATGTCTTAGTACAGTATGCCGTGTACTGTAAAAAGTGTAATCTTCTCTATCACGGCTATGGTTGTATAGGTGTTCTTATATCACGCTGTTCTATTATGATACATCCTTTGCAATACTTCTCAACATTCTCATCCAATGACAATCTATTTCTCGAAACAGTATAATCTGTATTTGTACGAAGAGCTATTAATTGAGTACGCGCTAAGTCGCTATTCGCAAGATAAAAATAATGATCTCATTTCAGGAACGCAGAATTTGTATACAAAATAAAAATATTTAAAACAATTATATATATTTAATCTCTTAGAGTACCTGTCACAAATTACTGTTACTCTTTTAATTATTAAAGTTTTTAAAACCATGCATTCTTTTTACCATGTAACTTTTGAACATGCTTTTATTCAGTCTTTGGATCATAAAAATTCTTTAAGTTGTGAAAATTTTTGTGTAAATTTGTGCACTAGGTAAATAACACAATAGGTTAATTTGGATCTTTCGTCAGGAATGGAAGAAATCCGTCTTAATCCGGATTTTCTAAATCGCTCTACAATCATGACATTTGAAACGATAACGCAATTTTATAGTTTCACGTCTTTTCGACTTTGGACACGCGAGGCAATGGAGAAAATATTCAAGAAGGCATCTAAGACCTGATCGCTTACGGGAATTAGGAGAAGCAAGTTTATTAATGTAGAGCCTACCTTATAAGATATATCATGAAAGAAAAGTGAAACTACATTGTAATATCTTCAACATGGTACGTGTCCATTATATTTGTTGATAACAAGTGTATATACATTTACTCAGATGAATGATATCTCAATAATTTAAGCGTAGGTCCTATAATCAAGCCATTTTTTTTTGGTTTATCCCCGCGCAACCTGTAGATTAAAATCCAAAGTGAATAATTAAAGCTGCAAATATGTAAGCATAATTCTCACAATTTCTGTTGTTTTCTGTACCTATCAATATAGGATAGTGTCTAAACGTGTGTGATCAATATAGGATAGTGTCTAAACGTGTGTGATCAATATAGGATAGTGTCTAAACGTGTGTGATCAATATAGGATAGCGTCTAAACGTGTGTGATCAATATAGGATAGTGTCTAAACGTGTGTGGTCTAGATCATAATTATAAACACAGAGGTGTGAAATAGACGTGAGTGTTTTGGGTATACTTTAAGACATCGAACGTGCTCCTATTTAGAAAGGCATTGTTAAAAGGAAAAGTAACGCAGGATTTTGTTAAACGAGCACAGGCTTTATGGTGCGTATGAACAATGTACTTGATGTCAGATGTCTGTGACAGAAACTCCCTAACAATGTTATCATACACAAGGTATAGATAAACTTGGCACCGGAAAAGATACCAGGAAGTTCCCGACTCCTTGCGGGCCATATAGGCTGAAGCTCGATCGCCAGTTGACAAGTTTCAAGGGCACTATATATTTGATGATGAGATGCCATTTTGACATTTTTGAGAAGACCTGAAGAAAATTACTTACTGTAAGCTCTCAATATAACAGTGGTGCGTGTTGTAGAAATGACAACAAAATTATAAAGTAGATAGCGGTTTGTGATATTTAGAAGAAAAAAATCAACATTATGATAATGAAACCGTACGTTTAATCGACAAAGCAGGTACAAGACCAAAATATATGTATTAAACCTAGCTGGGTCATTACAATTTATACATCGTGACGCAACGCACTGCAGCGGTGCCCCTCTTCCAGTCCTCCTCATCTGTATTATATTTCCTTGTTCAAATTTGAAGAAGAAAAAAAAGGAAAAAAAGATCAAAATTTCCCTGATGTTTTGGTGGAGGAAATATCGAGAAAACGGATACAGGTTCATGCAAATGGGATATCAGGTCATATCCTTAACATTATGAACAGGAACTACCGAATTCCTCTTCTCCATACATCTCTATACGAATCATTGGTAGGGCCTTTATTTAATCAGATGCTAAGATACAATTCATGCTGTTCTAAGGCATAAGACAGCGAGCGTTCATTAAATGTAGGCCTACTATATGTCCCATTTGCAGGGCCAAAAAATGAAAGGTTAAATTCCACCGGCATCTGAAAGATAATACTAATTTAGAACTTCCTCAAAACAAACGAAAGGGCTTGAAAAATGTCTTTTTGCAGGAAAATAACGACCGTTAGTTGTCGAATCGACTTTAGGGATACCTAAGTAATAGTCTGACTTTCTGACCCTTGTACCGAATGGTCGTACGTTTTGTGCTACGCAAAGAGATTCAATCAGTTTAATTTTGGCCATTACAAGAAGTAGGTTATTAAAGTAGACACATGCTATGTACCCTTTACAGCTCATTTTATGTATCTTATTACCAAAGAAAAAAAGAAGTCAGTCAGCCACTCAATAGTGCCCGACAGTGAAGTCTAGAAAGTAAATGGGTTTCCTTGCATAATTTGAATACTAGGACATTGCTAACGTTTAAATTTCACAGATAGGACCTACGTGAGATATTCATAATTCCTGCAAAGTTCTACAGAATTTGATGTTGGCTGCAAAGGGACATAGTCCCTTTAAAGGAGAGGAGATGACAAAAGAAGAGACGTAATATGGGTGGGTGTGTAGTGTGTGTGTGTGCGTGCGTAAATGGGATCGTTTGTTGGTTTGGGTGTTAATAGAGGGGTGGCGTTACATAGGAAGAGAAAAGAGAGATAAGAAGTAAAGGGAGAAAAAAAAAGGATGAAACTGGTGAAGATGGAAGGCGAATGGATAAAAAGAAATAGGCATACACAGAAACACCTCTAAATGAATGTTTTCAAACTTTAAGTTTAATATGAAAATAATTTTCTTTCATTATCTATTACATTTTACACATAAATACTCGTTGTCAGTACAATTGATTTCAATATTAGATAGCTTAAATTTGGCAAAGTTTCAATTACTATTTTAATACTTGTTATACACCCTCGTCCCAATAATATGGATCTTTCTTATATTTTTCTTAGATATGTACAAATTAAAAATGTTCCATTTTAATATTTACACATTTGAAAAGTTTATTGCATTTCCCAGAGTTGCACAATCATATCTAAAACATTTTGCTTGAAAATTAACAAGAAAATCTATTTTCATAGGTAAAAGAAAAAGATTTGTTGATGAATTAGTACTCTATCCTATATAAAACAGTAACAATTTCTTTTGTCCAAAACATTTATGAATTTGCATATTTCCTTTAAAGGTACTATGTCCCATTTGCAGGCCAAAAAAAATGGTTAAATTCCAACAGCATTTGAAAGACAATACTAATTTAGAACTTCCCTCAAAACGAAAGGGCTTGAAAATGCCTTTTAGTGGGAAAATAACAAACATTAGATGTCGAATCGACTTAAGTGATTGCAATCACCTAAGGAATAGGAATGGTCGTACGTTTTGTGCTTCACAAAGATTCAATCAGTTTCATTTTGGCCATTACAAGTAGTGGGTTATTGATGTAGACAAATGCTCATGTACCTGTTACAGCTCATTTTATGTATGTTATTACCAAAGAAAAAAAGATGTCAGTCAGTCACTCAATAGTGTTTGACAGTGAAGTCTAGAAGGTAAACAGGTTTCCTTGCATAATTTGAATGCTAGGACACTGCTAATGTTTAAATTTCACAGATAGGACATACATGACATATTCATAATTCTTGCAAAGTTCTACAGAATTTGATGTTGGCTGCAAAAGGGACATAGTATCTTTAACATAGTAATACGGTCTATCTAATTTTGTTTACACAGAGAAATGACACTACGGTATTCATTTGGAAATTACGTAGCACACATGCTTTTTACCATTTTCTATACTGTCCAATTATTTCATTCAAAATCAATATTTAAGACAAAAATGCAAGTAAGTCATTTACTTGTCAAAATATAAAAGTTGCACACTTTATGGTCAAAAACTTAAAATAACATCCTTTGGCAAGACATATATTTGCATTTCTTGACCAAGGTCAAGCAAATAAAAGGAGTACCTCAATGCTTGATTGTTTGATGAAAGTTGGTTAATAATATAATATGTTATATCTATGCTAGAGTATTATAAATTCTTTATCATACTTGATCAAGCAAACAACATGCAGGTAAAAGCTGAGCTTAATGCAGTGAATTTCTTATTTTACTAGTTCAAACGATCAATCTACTGCAGGATAAACAATCCAGATTCATTATAGCCATGTTCTCTTGACATACAATGCCCATGCCAGAGCTCAAGATTAGCTTCAATGCATAGAGTTTCTTATTCTCATTGTTAATCAGTCTGGTTATACACCATTTTGCACGTAACTTAGTTATTTTGAGCAAAGATTTGCGGTGTTGTTTTTCATCAGAAAGCTAGGTGGGTCCCAGTCCAGGAAATTCCAGAAATAGAACTCATGGACATCCCGTTCAAAACTATGATCACAACCTGTTATCTGACTTTATGGTTCTTTCCTTCTTAAAAACAAACTTCCAGACAATACATTTACTGGTATGGAGTTCTTGAAAGTTGTCCATTTCGGGTTTACCTTTTATGGTCAAATGCATGATAGGAAACATTAGTATTCTATTTGTATCTAGTAAGTATGTGATATATATACGTCATAGATCATGCAAGTATGTTAGATACTCAAATTCGCCAAGAGTCTAGTGCATAGTGTCATGAAGAACAAGTGCAATAAATTGTAACATGAATCAAGGTTTGTGACTTGTGAGATTTTTTTTTTTTAATCGGAATTCAAATTAATTATCATTAATATAAAACGCTGTTAAATTTTAAGTGGCTGATTAAATCAGCAGTGATTTCAGTTTCAAACCATAAGGATAACCTACCTAGGTATACACATACAGTTTGTTCAATTTGCATATTGCCATGTTTACTATTGTGGTCATGTTCAAATGTTTTATAGGTGTTTTTTAATTCAAATTGTCAATATTTCCATTAGTTCACGTTCATGGAAAGCTCTCTTGATCAAATCATCATTATTCTACCAGTAGCAAGTATAAACATACCTGTATTCCACCACACTCCAATAATATGATTCTTGATTGCTATCTCTTCCTTTTCGAAACCCATAACAGAAATGTGATCTAGGTGTAGTGCCATATTTCCTTTTACATGACTTCCTCCCTGGAGAGACTTTTTCTTGGACCTTGATTTAAATTTTTTTCTTCTAAAATTCCCCACGTTCTAAAACCATTTATGGGTATAAAAACAAGACCAGTAACAAAAAAAAATTAAATCATGTACGGGGCATCAGTCATTTACAGGTACCTGGACAATGTAGTTCATGCTCAGACCATTGCAGGAAAGTAGTTTGACATGTACTTCAAAACCTAGGGTAGCTGCATGGGGCCATACACTGGCATGGCATGTACATGACTGAGCGGTAGAGCAGTGGACTGGTATCTAGGAGATCCTGGGTTCGAAACCAAATTGATTTAGGAGTGTCTGATTGTAAGGCTTTAATCTACAATTACAACTACAACTACAAGTCCCTCGGATAGGACTTGGAGCTATAGAACAAAAGGTCACTTGACATACACTTGCTATCTTAGCAGTCAAGTAAAATATAATTCATAATAATCATCACTGTTTTCCTACTCACATTGTATCAGAATTTAAATTTATGAAATATTGGCATTTAAATGATGACACTTAAAGCCTTTTGTCTTTTTACCATTATTCCATTGAAAGTTGATAATCACATCACCACAAGGCTGTACTGAATCAATGACTGAAATCATGGTGGGATACATCATCTTCCAACAACGTATGATTCCTACTACTTACGCTTCACGATTTATCACCATTCCGATCACCGGGCCAGATGACTCGACTTCTTGTATCATGCCCTTCTAAGTACTTACCTTCCAAACCTTTACCTCAGGATCATTATCACCTAGTCTCTGCTCTTTCTCATCATTACCTGTGCCTCTCTAAGATATCAGTTGCTCTTTCATGAGTTTCACCATCACTGGGTTCAACCCATCCTCTTTTCTCTATTTGGCTCCATTTCCATCTCCTCCTCTTCATACTATCCCTCTATCCCCTCCTGGTTCATCCAGCATTCCTACCATCTTTCCCGATTTTCCGCATCCTTCTCAATATTCTCCTTCAGCTCCAGCTCCTCCTCCTGTTTCTCCAGTTCATTCATCTCATGCTAGAGCTGTTCTTTCCGCTCCGCTATCTTCTTGAGGTCTCCTGCCTGGAGTCGCCCCTTCATGTCAACAGACTTCTTGATATGTTCAATGAATCTGAAGGGAACGATGTTTACATTGGATGCCTGGTGGGTGACAAAATATATTGATTTCAGGGTTTAGGTCTAAAAAAATGAAAACTTGAGCGATGATGCTATAATTGTAGCATCAATTAAAGACATTGTAAAAATACTTGGCTAATGATGAATTTCAATGATCAACTGACATGATATCTAGATCTAATCTTTCTTAATATTTTTCAATAAATTACTGTTTATAAAAGAGAAAATAATTTCCTCAAAGCCTGCACAAAAGAAGAGAATGATTAGGGAGTTAAGTAATATGCAGTTGAGGGGGGGTGCAGGGGCAAACATACACTCAGCAAAGTGGACACTCTTTATTGTTCAAAACTTTCATATAAACCGTCAATGAAAAAAATTAAAAATAAAATCAAAGACAAATTTATAATCTACAAACATCAATTAACATGAAGTTTTTAACGTTCACGCTTGGATGGGCACATCCATTTAGGCGTAACAAAGTCTTATAAAGAAAATTGCAAAATAGAGCAAGTAGCCATTCAAATGTTAATGTGCATCTGTAAGACATTCTTGTTTAACAATAAAAACAAAGAGTGAGAAACAATGAGGAGGATTGAGTTATGGATGTGATATGTAGTCTCGGGACTGCATGGTTTTGACAAGCACGATCAAGATGCCTTTCCTTTCCTCCTTAAATCAAGGACAAGCCATAGGATACCTCCAATCTGAATCTGAATGGCCAGATGCCTCATTTTTGCAATTTTCTTTCATTTATTGTTAAATGGCTATGCTCACTCATGCATGCATGCTATGACTCCAATTCCAAGTTAAAGAGGATTATTTTATGTTGTTTTGAGATATGAAAGATAAGTAGCTATTATATATTTCAAAATCTTAGTAAAATAGTGTCCACTTTCTGTTGTTGGTATCATAGTGTATTTGGGGGTATCATACACTACATATAGAATACAGGGTTATAATAATTTTCGGGGAGAGGCACCCCGCCCCCCTCCCCTTCCTCTGTATCGAAGGATCCATGACCCTGGTCCACAGTATCCTTTTGTTTACTTGTTATCGTTTGAAGTGTTAAGATAAGTAAGCGGGTTACATTCAGTCTTTTGATTTAAAAGATAGTGATCCAGAAATTGTTCATCTTTGAATGCCAAATGTGGAGTGCATTAAAGGTACTATATCCCATTTGCAGGCCAAAAAAATGAAAAGGTTAAATTCCAACGGCATTTGAAAGACAATACTAATCTAGAACTTCCCTAAAAAAAAGGGGACTTGAAAATGTCTTTAAGTGGGAAAATAATGACTATTAGTTGTCAAATCGACTTAGGAGCTATAGAGCCAGTAAGTAATAGTCTGATTTTTCAGACCATTGTACCGAATGGTCGTACGTTTTATGCTGCGCAAAGATTCAATCAGTTTAATTTTGGCCATTACAAGAAGTGGGTTATTGATGTAGACAAATGCTCATGTACCCTTTACAGCTCATTTTATGTATGTTATTACCAAAGATGAAAAAGCCAGTCAGTCACTCAATAGTGTCTGACAGTGAAGTCTAGCAAGTAAACAGGTTTCCTTGCATAATTTGAATATTAGGACACTGCTAACGTTTAAATTTCACAGATAGGACATACATGACATATTCATAATTCCTGCAAAGTTCTACAGAATTTGATGTTGGCTGCAAAAGGGACATAGTATCTTTAAGGTCGAGCAATGACTTGACCTTCAGATCTTCAACTTCCTTCTCAAAACGCATATCGATGTAAAATAAATAAACCAGGATGAACTTATGGCAAAAAGCTCCATAACACTGATGTCATTCCTTGGATTAGTAGGAGGCCCTCTACTGATGATTCTTGCAATCGCTGGTATGTCCTCTGCTTTTGGAATACCATAAGGTTCCTGTAATAAAGAATGTTGAGTTCGAAAGAAAAAGTGAAAGAGGAAGTGGCAATAGGAAAATACATGAAAGACGAAGGGAGAAAGATATTGACAGAAATGTGAGAATGACAGCAAGGGAGAGACAAAGAGAGAGCAAGAGACAGAGAGACAGAGTCAGACAGGGAAAGACAGATTCAGAGACAAACACAGAGACAATGAGAAAAAGAGATAGAGAAAGCGAGAGAGTGCAAGAGATGAAAAATTTCACCTTGCTTTCCCTAAAGTAAATTGTTTTCAAACAATTTATAGAAAATTTCAATATGTTTACATGACTATCATCCTTACAAAAAACAATCAGCAAATTAACAACAGGGACCCAAACAATACATAACATTATGTACCACGTGGTATACTAAGATATATTACAGGGCTCATATTCATAAAACCTTATCAAGTCTAGTTTTCCTCTAACTATGTACTATGTAAGGAGTTGACAACTAGATTACTAAGGTTTTATGAAAATGGGCCCTGATTTGTTAGCATAGATTTACTATGCTCTAAATCTCTTCCCTGATAAAACCAGCCACTGGACTAATGATCATGACTTCATAGCCTTTCTTAGGTGTGAGTTAGGCCATAGCGTGTGTGTGTGTGTATTGGGTTTTTACAGACGTGTATCAATCAGATTTGATTATTAGCGAGCTTTCGATTTAGGCACCCGACGTGGGCTACTACGAGTTACTGGAGCGTGGAGACGTTGCGCAGCTCACGTCTATGGCGCGCCGTTTGACCAATAAATCAGATAAACACTGTTTATCGCCGATAAACACTGTTTATCAAGCGATAAACACTGTTTATCAGTCGATAAACATAGTTTCTCTCGATAAACAATGTTTTTCGACGATAAACAGTGTTTTTTCGACGATAAACAGTGTTTTTCGACGATATTAAGAAAAAATAAGAAATAAGAAAATCGATGAACATGAAAAACCACTAGATATTATCATTCTGCTTTCCCATCATGTATGTTAGATGAAATGTATGATCAGTACTCGATTTGTAAAGATAAGGCTATAGGTAGATAGAAATGATTTTTCATTTATTTAGCAAAAAACACCGTTGTAAATCGGAAAATTACAAATATTATATATTTCCTTAGCAATAAAACTTTCCTTTTATTGAATTTCTTACTTACCCCTATTAAATTCTTACCAATCATAAACTCTTATCTGCTTTTTTTACACAATCAACCATGGCTTTTTTTTAATTTTTAATTATTATATCAGTTCAACGTCCTTAATGCTACAATATTTGTCCATTAAAATACAATACATTATTTGAAATCATACTTGCATCGAGCTATTCATTTTAAGTATTATGTATACAATATATCAGTCTGTCTTCATATAATATGTAAATAAAAATTATTGTAAATTTGAACCGAGAGATTATGTTAATCAAAAAGTTATCTACATTCATGAAACTGGTCTGAAACGGTTTCATTAGTGAGCTTTTACTTGTGTACTGAATGTCATTACTGATTTTTACCAACCAATCGATTGAAAACTTACTTCTCTATCAACCATCTATTTTTTCTTCTTCTTTTAAATGATATTTACATTTACATACTGGTTGTTACATTTTTAGTTCCTATTTCACATCGTAATATAGATGTTGTATTTCAATTTGTGAATTAAAGATATATCAGCTTTTGGCTGTGACTTTCTTTAAAAATCAATAAACCAGGTCGATTTCAATTTCAATGTAGACCAATTTAAGTGAAAAGATTTTCCTTCGTACTTCAGCAATTTGTTTTTGGTTTAAATTTCAGTGAGCATGAGAGGAGAAAGGAAATAATCGTCTACTCTGCTTTGCAAAACCCATTTAAGGACAACCACCCCTCAAAACATACACTCTCCATCCATTCTTTAAAAAAAATCTCTAAAAACTAAATAGCCATTGTGTCATGTCCTGGTATAAAATAATTCTTGTTTTGAGCATGTTCGCTCTTGTGTGTGTGTGTACACAAAGGTTTTTTTTTTAGGGGAGGGGTGAGGGGGTTTTAGGGGGAGAGGGAGTTTGAGGTATTTTATGTTATTTTGTTTCCATTCTGTCATTATTTGTCATGTTATTCGAAACGTATGAGCTTGTTTTTGTATTATCTATAAAACGTAATTTTGTTTTCTATGAATTTGTTGAATGGAAGCACAATAAATAATTATCAAAACAAAAAAGTGTGTGTGTATGTGTGTACGAGCACATAATTTATCTGAGCCCCTAATTTACTGCTTCCCGCGTACGCACACGGGTTTAACTGGGCTGGAAACCCCCGAGACATAATTAATCAGTCCTCACTCTTTACACGTAGAAGCGTGGATGGGCTGTAGAAGCCGTTAAAATGAGGATTCGTCTCATTGGTGTGTATCTAGCCGTGACGTGCGCGTGCATGTAGTGAATGTGGCGTTTTGGTGAGGAGCGCTTCTGCCTCAAAATATTGGGGGAGGGGGGGCTGAAAGAGAGCCAGGGAGCAAAAATGAAAATTAAGTGCAGAAAATAAAATAAATTTAAAAAAGAAAATGCATTATTCTAGCATTAAAAGGTGGAAGAATAAGAATAAGAACCATTGTTAGAGAAGAATACCTGGGAGCCCTCTCGTATTTGAAGGATTAAAGGGCAGTCCCCCTGATAGATTTTAGACAAAATAAAATAATACCAATAATAACGGACTTTTGAGTTAAGTGATATCAGTTTTTTCCAGTTTTCAAGAACTATAATAAAATTACATTTTTCAAACACTTAACTAAAACATACTCTCCGATATTACAGGACCTGAATGTAGGGACCAGGGACCACAACATGGCGCACATTCTTTTGTTTTGTGCTTTCCCAACGAAGCAGTATTCGCCATATTGTGCCCAACTCGAACCGGGTTGGCCATACTCTCCTAATCAATGGCTCTGATGAGGACACTTTTCACTGACCTCTGAGGCCGCTTTATACGGCGTAGCGGTAGTTTCTTTTTTAAATATATTAGATTTTACTCGCCGAGTTGTACAAGCGTATAACAATTTCATGGAAAATTACCACATAACACAGTGTTTGAAAGTGCTCCATATCTGATATTGATCAAAATGAGTTACTTTACAAAAATGTGCAAAACTTGCTGGTTTCAGACTAAAGTGCACATATTTTTCTTAGCTGTAGCGTCATCCTTAACCCCTATATAATTATATAAAAGGGTATGAAATCTTAACCGTTTGCAGGGTTTTTAAATTCGAGGATGTCCTTGGTCTGCTTTGTGATGGTAAACGAAACTGTCCACAAATAAACCGTACATGCATCCATGCAACATTTTAGGCCTACACTGTAGCATAGGCTCGATCAGGATGAGAAGATGGGTATTCAAACAATAATACTTGTCCGCATGATACCAACGTTTTCTTTTCTCTTTTTTTAATCAGTTTTTTTAGTTTAAGATATACAATAAAAAAGCGTGTATTTCCTTCTTATATTTAGATGAAATAAAACTGATATTTACATTCACATCATGAGGTAGTCAGTGTAGATGCATTGTATGCCGAGGTTGATAAGACCAAGAAAAAATAAACGAATAACCAAATTGTTTTTCTTTTTAATCATTTTGTTTGAAAATCGAATCTAGTAAAGTTCAAAGTACTTTGCTTTTAAATTTTATTTCATCAAATCAATATCTTTAAAAACTTTGAAAAACAAAAGATAGTAACCCGATCGCAACTACTTTCGAAAAAACAAACTAACGCAATTTCAATTTCCTTGTAAGTCACCTTTTGAAGCGTGCGAATATTACAAAGAGGTATTACGTATTCTGAATAGGATAGGGTATTGAATTTGCCCCCGAGTTGATCATTCGAAAATGGTTGCGATTTTGTTTAGTGTGTTTTGTCACCTAAAGGCAAGTGTAACCGATTTCCGAATCTATACTGAAACTATATTTCGTTACATTTTGACAAAAGAATGACTTGAAGTTGATTACTGAGGTGCGCACTAATCGTCTGAACATCCAGTCCACATTTTGTAGCATGAAAATTTTACATGATGGCAAAAATGGGCTCGGAAAACGTGTTTAAATCGTGTAAAACCATCGGTAAAGGTATCTGCTGGGGTGGAAAGTTCGGGAATCTGTTAATGGTTCTAGATAGTATTATCTTCTGGAGTGTACGAACAGTATAGGACTGTTTTCTTGAAGCTAATCTTGAGCTCTGATATCGGAATCGGACAAAATTGCTATGATTTATTCTAGATTGTTTATCCTGCAGTAGATTGGCTGTTTGAACCAGTGAAGAAAAAAACAGACGCACAAAAACTTACTGGGCATCATCTTCGATAAAAACCACAACTACCATTTGCACGTTAAGCACATGGTGTCGGGCCTATATTACCCGGATTTCCTTATCTTACTATGCTCATTACTCAGCCACTATATACATTTTCTACCAAAATGTTATGGCACATATGTAATTTATTTGTAATATTGAACATTCAGTGTAGGTTTCGTTGGATTCTGTGAGAATATATTTTCAATATATACCAGAACTCAAGTTTATCTTTGAGTCAAACTGCGATATGATCGTTGGTTCTAGTTAAAACTCGAACTAAAATATTTACTGAAGTTAAAGAGAGAATTAAAATAAAAACCGATATGAATTTGAATCACATTTTATTTTGTAAAGTCTTATCATGAGCCGATGTCTAAGAATGCCGTGTACTGTAAAAAGTGTTATCTAATGAAAACAGTTTTATTTCAATTGTCTACTTTATGCCGATTCTGCAAGGTAGAATGAAGTGGATTGCCTTTGCTTACTTTTAAAGTCATAGTACAAAACGATTGTAGAGACTTTCAAAAAATCAAGTAAAGGGTAACTTCAGTAGCCTATCATTCGCCTACAGAAATCTTATTAGGATAATGTAACATGTCATTGTAATGTTCGCTCAATTCAAAAGGTGATGCACAAGGCTATTGAAACTGCCTTAATATGTTGATTTTTCGAAAATCTCTACGATCGTGCTGTACTAAACGATGACTGAAATACGATGTTCGCTTTATAATCTAGAAAATAAACAATGTCTTATAATAATAATGGTAATATGCATTAGCCCTGGGTTGAATTGTCCAAATTTATTTTAAGAAAGTACTTACATAATAAATTATTCTGAAAATAGAATCATAATACAAGTGAACAATCTCTATACAATTGTAAATATTGCTCATGACCTTAATATGAACACAAAAATAGCATTAGTAACGAGCTGTCTTCTCTATCATGGCTATGATTGTATATGTGTTCTTATATCACGCTGTTCTCTGTATGGTACATCCTTTGCCTTAGTTTGGATTTTGCTTCCCAATATTCATATCCAATGACGATTTATTTATCTTTCGAAACAGTATAATCTGTATTTTGTACGCAGAGCTATTGAGTACGCGGTAAGTCGTCATTCACAAGATAAAAATGATTTCATATCAGAAACGCAGAATTAATACATTAATATATATATATATATATATATATATATATATATATATGTATGTTTACTCGCTTAAAGCATCTGTCACCAATTACTGGTACTCCTTTAATTATTAAATTTTTTATCATGCATTGTCATCATGTAATTTTTTTATCTTTATTACTCATTCTTTGGATAATAAAAATGTTTCAAGTTGTAATAATTATTGTGTATATATTTAATAATTATTCTTTCGCCTAAAATAGAAGAAATCCGTCTTAATCCGGATTTTCTAAATCGTTTAACAATCATGACATTTGAAACGATATCGCAATTTCATGGTTTTACGTCTTTTGCGACCTTGGACACGCGAGGCAATGGAGAAAATATTAAAGCCTCTCATGCTCTTTGAATCCTCAGTCCTGATTCCTCATGAGAATTATGAGAAGCACGTTTATCAAAGTATAGCCTACATTAGTAGATATTTCATGAAAGAAAAGTGAAACTACATTGTATTATCTTCAACATGGTATGTGTACATTATATTTTTTGATAAAAACGTGTACGTGTATATGCATTTGTACTCAGATGTATGATATATCAATAATGTAAGCGTATATTCAAATGATTTTTATCCACGCGCAACATGTAGATTAAAATCCAAGGTAAATAATAAAGTTGTAAATAAGTAAGCATGAAGCACACAATTTCTGTTGTTTCCTGTACTTATCAATGTGGGATAGAGTCCAAATGAGTGTGGTCTAGATATTATACACAGAGGTGTGAAATAGATGCCTTTTTTTGGGGGGGGGGGTATACTTTAAGACATCGAACATGCTCTTATTTAGAAAGGCATTGGAAAAGTAACGCAGTGTTTTGTTATACGAGCAGAGGCCTTATGGTGCGTATGAACAATGAACATGTTGTCAGATGTCTGTGACAACAACTCCCTTAAAATACAATGTTATCATACACAAGGACAAGGTACAGATAAACTTGGCACCGGAAAAGATACCAGGAAATTCCCGACTCCTTGGGCCATATATAGGCTGCAGCAGGATCATCAATTGACTAGTTTCAAGGGCACTATTTGACAGTGGCGTAATGAGCAAAAACGTTTGGGGGCTGGCAGACAAAAAATCCGCATCACCCCCACTCTTACATGCAGGCCCCGCTGAACGTTTTTTTAAAGTGGGTGGGGGAGGCTAAAGTATTTACGATCAGGTAGAGCGTAGTGTAAATTGGCGCGGGGTCTAGGGGCAAAGCCCCGGCAGGGGTCAAGGGGTAGAGGCCCCGGAAGCTCAGGGGGTATTGGCATTTAATTACGGTCAGATGAGCATATTTTTATACCATATTCATGACACTCAGGGGCGGATCTAGCTTTTTGCCAAGGGGGGGGTGACCAAATGACGATGCGGAGCATCGTCAACGAGCCGCGAAGCGGCGAGGCGATTTTTTTTGGGGGCGGGCTATTTTGAAGCCCAGTAAGTGATGTTTTCCTGGCATCTCCTAACACAATGATGACCATAAAAAGCAGTGCATGATAACGTCTTTTTAAATCAAGTAACAGTTTATACAGTTTGACCCAATGACGATGCGGAGCATCGTCCACGAGCCGTATAGCGGCGAGGCGATTTTTGTTGTTGTTGCTATTTTGAACCCCCCGGCCCGTAAGTGATGTTTTCCTGGCATCTACTAACACAATGGAGACCATAAAAAGCAGTGCATGATAATGTCTTTTTAAATCAGGTAACAGTTTAATACACATTTATATACAGAGTTATAATGTGTTTGGTTAAGTTACCAGGGGGTGTTTCATAAAGCTGTTCGTAAAGTTACGCATGACTTTACGAAGGACTTGAATATGAAGTGCCAGATAGCTAGGATGCCCAAAGTTTTTCTTGATGTTTTAACAAAGTGTGACTATATTTCCAATAATCTCAATTACATTATGGCAAAAAGTATACTTTGCATTAAAAATGTTTGTTATAATAAGAATGTTAATCTACATCTGCACAGTTCAACTTTATTTGATGCAGTTAAAAATGATTGAGCATCCCATTTGGCTTTTCATATTTAAGTCATTCGTAAAGTCATGCGTAACTTTACGAACAGCTTTATGAAACACCCCCCAGATGA
Source organism: Mesocentrotus franciscanus (assembly GCA_037976565.1). NCBI lineage: Eukaryota > Metazoa > Echinodermata > Echinoidea > Camarodonta > Strongylocentrotidae > Mesocentrotus > Mesocentrotus franciscanus. Next base: position 52,688,584 of record CP137666.1, read on the forward strand.
GTTGAATATCTTCTCACAATATTTGCACTTGAAAGGTTTCTCTCCAGTGTGCGTTTTTTTTTTCCTTCTTTTTTGTGGCGGCCCAAGGGGGGGTTTAAACCCCCTAAACCCCGCCCCCCGTAGATCCGCGCCTGACACTGGCCGGTCACTAATTGGCGTGGGGTCCAGGGGGCTGAGGGATTTGAGGCATTTTATAATGGTCATTGAGCATTCAGGGGCCCGCCGTAGGCCCCCTGGTGGGGTCGAGGGGGCGGAGCCCCCGGAAGCTCAGGGGTATTAGTCATTTAATTACGGTCAGATGAGCATATTTTGATACCCTCTTTGTGACACTGGCAGGTCACTAATTGGCGTGGGGTCCAGGGGGCAGAGCCCCCGGAAGCTCAGGGGTTTTAGGCAATAAATTACTGTCAGATGAGTATCCAGGGGCCTGACTTAGGGCTATTGGTTGGGTCCAGGGGTTTAAGGCGTTTAATTACGGTCAGATGAGCATATTTTGATACCTTATTTGTGACACTGGCGACACTAATTGGCGTGGGGTCCAGGGGCGGGGTCAGGGCGGAGCCCCCAGAAGCTCAGGGGTTTTAGGCATTTTATAATGGTCAGATAAGCATTCAGGGGCCCGCCTTAGGGCCGCTGGTGGAGTCAAGGGGGCAGAGCCACCGGAAGTTCAGGGGTTTTAGGCATTAAATTATCGTCAGATGAGCATCTAGGGGCCCGTTTTAGGGCCCTAGGTGGGGTCCAGAGGGCAGAGCCCCTGGAAGCTCAGGGGTTTTAGGCATTTAATTACGGTCAGATGAGCATATTTTGATAACCTATTTGTGACACTGGCAGGTCACTAATTGGCGTGGGGTCCAGGGAGCGTAGCCCCCGGAAGCTCAGGGGTTTTAGGCATTAAATTACCGTTAGATGAACATCCAGGACCCTGCCTTAGGGCCGTAGGTGGAATCCAGGGGACAGCGCCCCCGGAAGCTCAGGGGTTTTAGGCATTTAATCACGGTCAGATGAGCATATTTTGATACCTCATAATTTTGTGACACTGGCAGGTCACTATTCTTTCTTTCTTTCTCTCTTTCTTTCTATTTCTCTTTAGTATACTTTTTCCAAAAAAGTGGGGGCGGAGCTCGAGGCCCGGGAGCCCCGTCGTTATGCGAGCCCTGCCATGTAGGCCTCTAAATAAGCATATTTCTTGCCTGACTGTAAATTAAGGAATTTGTAATTTTCCAACAAACGCATAAAAAAGTATAATTTACTAAAAAGAGAGGAAAAATCTCGGAAAATTATGTCATTTCAGCAATATTTATAAATCACCGAATTTTATTGTGACACTGGCAGGACACTAATTGGCTCCCCGGCGATCTACACCTCGTTGGCGGGAAAAATCGCAACTGATCTCCCTTACCTATCTTCTTTCTCTCTTTCTTTCCTTACCTTTGATTGAAAAGATTTTATTATAATTGCACTTCGCAGCCAAATGGCTGAATTATGTACAATTTACATTGGCAATAATACATACTTCCTCAACTGTATTATATTTCCTTGTTCAAATTTGAAAACAAAAAAAACACATCAAAAATTATCTAAAAAACGGATACAGGTTCATGCAAATGGGGGGGGGGGCAACAGCCTGGGAAGCAAGGCCCTTTCGCCCCCGATCTCCTTCTTTTCCCCCATTTTCTTTTCTTCTTCCTCTTCTTTCTTTCCCTTTCTCTCTATTCTTTCCCTTTCCCTTCTTTTCCTTCTCTCTCTTTTGTTTTCTTTTTCTTTGCGGGGAGGCCAAGGCCCGCCCCCTGGATCCGCGCCTGTGAAACATTCCCTCCGGAAATGACCCTCCTCGCCACATCCAAAACAAACCCTTGGCGTAGGCGACAGCGCATTCCCCCGTGTACCGCCGAGAGCTGCCGTGATCTTCTCTAAGCTCTTTTCTAGGCCGGACATACGGGTATCCAGACTTTTCGCTAAACTGGATATACGGTTATCTACAAGTGTTACTGTTAGTGGCCACTATTAGTGACTATAAAAAACATATGCTCTTCCTGGCTATTTTGGAATGTGTCAGTTTGCAACAGAAATGGAGAAACGCGGATTTTGTTGAAAATCATGTGATATCACGAACATTTATAAATCACTTGTATGGAATTGAAAATAAGTCATGGCTTAATTTTTTTTGGGGGGGGGGGCTAGCCTGCCATATTTCAGATCACAGGCATTATCCAACGGCCAACTAGGCTAGCCTAAAATAGTGTAAACTAATAAAATAACCCTCTCACCAATTTATATTTAAAACACCAATCACCCAAAACCACTGCCAAACTCAAATAAATCCTCTCTCCTAAATCTCCAACATAAAAGTAACCGAGCTCTAAATCAAAACGACTGACTCAGATAAAGTCCAGTGCAGGTCTGCCTCGTTTTATTATAGGCTGCTATGCAGCATCATGATATTGAACATTTCTAAGCAAAGTATATTCAAATGAAATACATCATAAACCAATAGCAAAATAGGATTTAGGAGTAAGACTAAATATTCAAAGGAAAAATGAGAAGAGAACCAATGATAAATAAGAAGTGGAAATACCTAAGATCATGAATAAAGAATGAGAAGAGAACAAAGGAACATACCAGGTGATATGGAAGACTTGGTATGGAGAGGAGATGAATGGAGGAATGAATTGGGTTGAGTAATAGAGTAAATGAATATGTAAGTGAATAAGCAAATGATATGAAATGAATATGTATAGAGAGAAGAGACTAGAGAAACAAATCGTAACTGTAACAAATACAAGTATGAGTCTTACAATAGAAAGCCCACCGCACACTTCACTATTTCTATCCGATTTGCTTATGACTTGCTGACATCATTATGAAATACTGCTTCGCGATTGGCTGGAAGCTGCTTCCAGTTTCAGTCTTAAAAATCATATGAAATAGCATGAATAGTAGACTAGAACAATTGTCATGTTATGAGAAAAAAACTCATTGTTTACATTTGCTTTTATTGTAATGCAGGGGGGTGATTCACTAACAGCTAAAATCGATCCCAAATGAGATAAAATCGCTCTTAGGCTCAATATCACTCGACTCCTAAGACCAATATCGCTCTTAGGAACTGATTCACTAAAGCATTTGGGATTGATTTTAGCTTTAAAATCGCTATTAAGGCTAAGAGTGATCCGGATCACTCTTAGTCTTAGTCTACTCTAGTACTCTCGTCTTAGCCTAGTAATACTTTCTGGCAAAGTCAGACAAAGACAAAACTGTCAGTGTCAAACTAAAGTTAAATAAGAGCAAACAAGAGGAAGATAGCTATTGCTAGTCACTGTTAAAGTGATATATCGAATCGTTTTGATTTATACTATGATAGGGTAGGCCTAACTCTTAGTGCCAACAACATAATAAGTAAAACACTAAAGACTAAAGTTAGTCCGCTTTCGAGAATACCACATCAAGACTGCTGCTGCTACATGCTAGCTGCATGGGGACGGTAGGTCTAACTTACGTACATTACGTAGATCTAGGCCCTGGCCTAGTCTAGACTCTACGTTAAATCCGGCATTTTACTAGAAACAGGCATAAAGAAAGACAAGCTATACCCACAGAAAATCGTATGAATCCTCACACTGCTACATGAAACAGTCATGAATGATGTTTTTTGTCATGTCTTATGCAAAATTTCACTCGGCTTTCTTCAAATTTTAACACGAAATCAACATAGAAATGAACGTCATTGACATATTAAGCGACGATAGCTAGTTAATTATCGTTATGTCGATCGGCTACGCGATTGATTGATATGCCCAGGGACCAAAATTTGAGTCTGTTGATTGGTTGGATCGATCGCGTACATGAATATTCATATGCGCGCATGATTATTCACGCTGGGATTGATCCCAGCCTAAAAGCGATTTAGTGAACCAGTCAGGTAGAATCGATTTTAAGCTGGGATTGAAATCAATCCCAAAAATTGCTCTTAGGAACGATATCGTTCCCAGTTAGTGAATCACCCCCCAGGAATACACCCAAGAGAGATACACCCTAGTGCTGTACGTGCCTACCATCTTTCCTGGACATCCTCTTTATAAACAGACCCATGGCTTGAAGAGACTCCCAGCAAAACCAAGCACCACGGCCACGCGACGAAGCGACCGGAAGATTCAACAGGATTACCTCTTCTTCCGTACAGGCGTACACTGATGCTGATGCTGGGGGTGATTCACTAACTGGGAACGATATCGTTCCTAAGAGCAATTTTTGGGATTGATTTCAATCCCAGCTTAAAATCGATTCTACCTGACTGGTTCACGTTCACTAAATCGCTTTTAGGCTGGGATCAATCCCAGCGTGAATAATCATGCGCGCATATGAATATTCATGTACGCGATCGATCCAACCAATCAACAGACTCAAATTTTGGTCCCTGGGCATCAATCAATCGCGTAGCCGATCGACATAACGATAATTAGCTAGCTATCGTCGCTTTATTTGTCATTGACGTTCATTTCTATGTTGATTTCGTGTTAAAATTTGAAGAAAGCCGAGTGAAATTTTGCATAAGACATGACAAAAAAATCATTCATGACTGTTTCATGTAGCAGTGCTGTGAGGATTCATACGATTTTCTGTGGGTATAGCTTGTCTTTCTTTATGCCTATTTCTAGTAAAATGCCGGATTTAACGTAGAGTCTAGGGTCTAGATCTACGTAATGTACGTAAGTTAGACCTACCGTCCCCATGCAGCTAGCATGTAGCAGCAGCAGTCTTGATGTGGTATTCTCGAAAGCGGACTAACTTTAGTCTTAAGTGTTTTACTTATTATGTTGTTGGCACTAAGAGTTAGGCCTACCCTATCGTAGTATATAAATCAAAACGATTCGATATATCACTTTAACAGTGACTAACAATATCTATCTTCCTCTTGTTTGCTCTAATTTAACTTAAATTTTAACAGAAAGTATACTAGGCTAAGACGAGAGTACTAGAGTAAGACTAAGACTTAGTAAGAGTGATCCAGATCACTCTAGAATAGCGATTTTATAAAGCTAAAATCAATCCCAAATGCTTTAGTGAATCAGTTCCTAAGAGCGATATTGCTCTTAGGAGTGATATTGAGCCTAAATTAATTAAGAGCGATTGATTTGGGATCGATTTTAGCTGTTAGTGAATCACCCCCAGATGTACAACATCCGAAAGTGTTCCCGTGCCTCCAAAGAAACCTTATGACATTACAAAAAAACATGACTATTCTTTTTCATTCGAATTGATCAGAAACTGAAGATAACCAGACAGCAACTGCAGGATGCCAAGAAACAGCTTAAAGTGGTGAAACGGAAAGAGGAGAGATGAAAAAACCAGGACTCTCTTGCAGGAAGTCCACTAAAGCAAGCTCATTATAGCCAAGATCAGCTTGACCCACTTCAACACAACTTTGGAGAGAACGCATTTACAGAAAACCCCAATTTTGTTTTATTGCACACCTTATACACACCCATAGATCTTTTTTGTAGATAGGTTTGAATTTTGGCCCAAAGTGGAAAACTTCTTTTGAAGAGATTTGATAACAGAACAATTATATGGAATAATGTCACTAGATGTAAACCCATAATAAGATTGTGCATTCTTTGGCTATCTAGTATCTACTGTGTAAATTTTAGGGGTAATCAGTTTCAAAATTATTATTATACCTGATGAATAATGATGTAAAAAGACCTTGTTACCATGAGGTTTCACTGAATAGTGTATTGCAGTATCCTGAGATGTATAAGTCTCTTCAATTATAGTTCTTCATAGCAATACAGGTGACTTGGAATATATATGCTCAATTACTATTTCTGGTTTGCATACCGGTACATGTATTACTCGATGAAATGTCTTTGTAATTAGTAAATTTGGGGCTAAAATCTGAGATGTTGTTTTTGCAATGTCTGTCCTTTCAATTGTGATGTATTATAGCAGTATATATGTCCGATAAAATGTCAAAACTTAAAGGTATTACAAAGGGTTGGTGAAAATATTGAATTCCTCTGAAACTGTTTGATCTTATAAAAAGATGTTATAGGAATATTTTTAACCAATCTCCACTGCTGAAATACAGATATTTTTTTTTTAGTAAATTAAACAGTAATTAATAAATCAATTATTAGTTCCAAGCTGCCTGTATATAAAACAGCCCCTGGTGTTGTTTACTAGCGCCATCTACTGTCGTACATGGTCCTTGGTATAATCGATATTAACTGTGTTACGTCTCGGCGCAAGCCTCGACACCGCGGTGACCTCGCTGAGCGGGGAAGGGACTGTATTCGCATGGCTTATATCCATGCAGGGAGGTGGAATTTACAGTGTGTGTCTGTGTAGTGTATGAATCAGAAACACATCTCCGTTGCCGTTCAATATGCACAATGCATAGACCTACGTGATTAGTAGGTCCATGGTAAAACCCTCTTCGGCAACCGTCTCAATAGTCTCAGCTTCGACTGATCAGCTCTTGGATCAATATACATGTATAATAGACAAGTTTCCAGTAGGCCTACGGGATACATGAAGTCTTATTATTTGTTTAATTCTTATGTTTGAAATGTATTCAGGAAAGAATATCGGAAAGAAAGCAATATGAAAATGAATGACCACAAAATCGTTCAGATATAGGCCTACATGTAAGAAATACAAGAAATATGTCTATCTAGATAGTCTCCTCTCTTTCTCTCTCTGTCTCTCTGTCTCTCTCTCTTTATTTCTCTCCCTCTCCCTCTCTCTTTCCTAAAACACGGTAGTTTGTTTGGCGCTAGTTCAGAATCATATCTAGACTTCGACCCCTAACTCCGGCGTGAAGATACCCTACTAAAACATACCAAAAATCAACTAAATCTTCATTGATTGTTCAAATAATGGTCATGATTTAAAAGCCGTTATGTTTCTTACCTGTTTTTTGTCAATTTTCATATCTTTTGAGGAGTATTTTTCTGAAAAATGAACACTTTAGTATACACTTTCTCACAGGTTTCACGGCAAACCGCTGCACAATACATGGTGGGTTGCGTGCGGTCGAGCGCCTGCGTGAAGTTATCTACCGTAATACTTAGGGTATCTCCACCCCGGAGTTACGGGTCGAAATTTGGATATGATTCTGAACTAGCGTCGTTTGTTTTTTCCTGTACCGTTTGGATTATAACCAATTATATTTCACCGCGTCTCTCTCTCGATCTCTCTCCGAAATATTATAGGCCCTTATTATCATTGTCATATATATCATCCTCATCTACATGCATAACCCAAACCCACAAAAATATATGGTCACTTCACGCAAATGAGAATTTCTATCGTTTTTGTGATTATATCATTATCCTTGTCGTCATATCATCATCTACATAACCCCATCAAAAAACAAATATGGTTCTTAATTTCACGGTAATGAGAACGTCTATCGTTTTTGTGGTTATTATCCTTGTCATTATATCATCCAAATAAAATTCAAACATGGTTTATTTCTAATTCGATACCAGTGATTTACAAATGTTGCTGAAATGACATGTTTTTCCGGAAGTTGACCACCCAAATAAAATTTAAACACGGTTTATTTCTAATTCGATACCAGTGATTTACAAATGTTGCTGAAATGACATGATTTTCCGGGATTTGACCACCGAAATACAATTCAAACGTGGTTTATTTCTAATTCGATACCAGTAATTTACAAATGTTGCTGAAATGACATGATTTTCCTGGATTTTTCGCACTTTTTTTATAATTTATACTTTTGTATGCGTTTGTTGGAAAATGACTCATTCCCAAATTTACAGACGGGCAAAAAATATGCTTATTTAGAAGCATACATGTCAGGACCTGCGGAACGGCGGTGCTCGGGGGGCTCGAACCCCCTCACCTTTTGAAAAAGAGTAATAGAAAGAAAGAAAGAATAGCGACCTGCCAGTGTCACAAATGAGATATCAAAATATGCATGCTCATCTGACCGTAATTTATTGCCTGAAACCCTGAGCTTCTTGGTGCTTCGCCCCCTGGACCCCACACCTATTAGTAAACTGCCTGTGTCACAAATAAGGTATCACAATATGCTCATCTGACCGTAATTAAATGCCTAAAACCCTTGAGATTCCGGGGCTCTGCCCTGGACCCCATCAGGGCCCTAAGGCCAGCCATCTAACCGTAATTTCTTGCCTAGAGCCCCTGAGCTTCTGGGGGCTCCGCCCCCTGGACTCCACGCCTATTAGTAAACTGCCTGTGTCACAAATAAGTTATCACAATATGCTCATCTGACCGTAATTAAATGCCTAAAACCCTTGAGCTTCCGGGGCTCTGCCCTGGACCCCATCAGGGCCCTAAGGCCAGCCCCTGGATGCTCATCTGACCGTAATTTCTTGCCTAAAGCCCCTGAGCTTCTGGGGCTCCGCCCCTGGACCCCACGCCTGTTAGTAACCTGCAGTGTCACAAATAAGGTATCAAAATATGCTCATCTGACCGTAATTAAATGCCTAAAACCCTGAGCTTCCGGCGGCTCCGCCCCTGGACCCCATCAGGGCGCTACGGCCGGCCCCTGAATGCTCATCTGACCGCGTAATTTATTGCCTCAAACCCCTGAGCTTCTGGGGGTTCCGCCCCTGTACCCCAAGCCAATTAGTAACCTGCAGGTGTCACAAACTAATAAGGTATCAAAATATGCTCATCTGACCGTAATTGAATGCGTAAGACCCTGAGCTTCAGGCGCGTAGCCAGGGACAGTGGGGCAGTCGCCCCCAAAAAAAAAACGCCGGCCAAAAAGAGAGAGAGAGAGAAGAGAAAAAAATAAGAGGACGTAGGAAGAAAAAGGGAAAAGGAGTCGAGAACGGTACAACGAATCGTCTCCTTTCTCTAATAATTTAATGAAACGTCAAAGCTTGGGTGAAACTGAATTCAGACCAGGATTAAGAGTCGAGAACGGTACAACGAATCGTTCCTCTCTCTAATAATTTAATGAAACGTCAAAGCTTCCGCGCTTCGCGCGGGGAACTGAATCGAGAACGGTACAACGAATCGTCTTCTTTCTCTAATAATTTAATAAAAAGTCAAAGCTTCCGCGCTTCGCGCGGGAGGGGTAAAATTTAATTCAGACAAGGATTAAGAGTCGAGAACGGTACAACGGATCGTCTTCTTTCTCTAATAATTTAATGAAACGTCAAAGCTTCCGGGGGCAGAGGCGCTCCGGGGGCAGGGGGCACAGTGCCCTCCCACTTTTCAAGAACCCCAAAGTGCCCCTTCTACATAGGAAAAATGCCCTTTAACTTTGTAAAAGTGCCCCTTTTACATAGGAAAAGTGCCCTTTACTTTGACAAGTGCCCTATTAATTTTTAAAGTGCCCCTTCCCTTTCCACCTCTGATAAGTGCCCTTTTATTTTGACACTTACCCTTTTCCTTCAACAAGTTCCCATTTTCCTTTGCAATATTCTCATAAGTGCCCTTTTTAATCTCTAGTAAGTGCCCCTTTTCAGGTACGAGAAGCGCCCTTTTCACTTTTGATAAGCGCCCTCTTCACCTCTGATAACTGTCCTATTCAAATCTGAGAGGTGCCCTTTTGCTTTGACAGGTGCCCCCTTTGTAAGAAGTGCCCCTTCCTCTTTTAATAACTACCCCTTTTAACTCGGATAAACGCACCTTATCTTTTCACATGTGCCCCTTTCCTTTCTAATAAGTGCCTCTTTTCCTTATGATAAGTGCCCCATTAAAAAGAGCCCCTTCTCATAAATGCCCCTTTTACCTATGAAAATAGTTCCTTTTCATTTTCATAATAAGTGCCCTTTTCATCTCTTGTAAATGACCCTATTCAATTCTGAGAGATACTCGTTTTACTTTGACAAGTGCACCTTCCCTCCTGATAAGTGCTCTTTTCATCTCTAATAAATGCCACTTTTATTTTGACACGTCCCCTTTTCCTTCCTAATAAAAGCTCTTTTTCCTTCTTATAAGTGCCCCTTCCCTTCTCATGATTACCTCTTTTCATCTCTGATAAGTGCCCCGTTTATTTTAGCATGTGCCTCTTTTTCTTTTTAATAAGAGCCACTTCCCCTTCTAATAAAAGCCCCCTTTCACCTCCGATAAATGCACCTATTAAAATCTGATCGGTGCCCTTTTTTCAACAAATGCACATTTCCCTTTATTATTAGTGCCCATTTTTCATTCTCATAAGTGCCTCTTTTCATATATGGTCAGTGCCCCTTTTCAGATGCGATAAGTGGTCCTTTTCACCTCTGATAATTACCAGTTTAACAATGATACGTGCCCCTTTTTCTTTCTAATAAGGAACCTATCCCTTTTCATAAATGCCCCTTTTCACTTCTTATAAAAGCCCCTATCAAAATCTGATGGGTGCCTCTTTTCCGTCGACAAATGCCCATTTTCCATTCTCATAAGTGCCTCTTTGTTTAGGTGTAAGAAGTGCTCCATTTTCACCTCTGGTAATTAGCCTTTGTACTTTGACACGTGCTGCTTTTCTTTTCTAATAAGTGTCTTATCCCTTTTGTTAAGTGTCCCCTTTTCCTCTCATTATTAAACGTGCCCCTAATTTCCAGCGACTAAGAGCAATTTAAGGATTGGGGTTTTCCTCTTTATAAGATGTACCGGTAATTTTTCGCGCTGCGACCTCACAAATCTGTAAAATTTTGCTCGCTTGCAAGTGAATTTTCAGACCATAGCATCCAACTACAAAGTATGATGCTTAACCAATATCTTATATGATGTATAAAGAGAAACAAATATTAAAATCACCCCTGATAATGTAATCACAATATAGGGGTATATACCAATGTCTAAAAACTTGTATATTTTCGCTTTGAGATTTCCCTTTGAAGGTGCCCTTTTTCCAGAAAGTGCCCGTTTTTGTTGGGGCCCCCCCCCCCCACTTTGGAAGTCGCTCCGCAGCCTCTGTCAGGGGGGAAGTGAATCGAGAACGGTACAACGAATCGTCTTCTTTCTCTAATAATTTAATGAAACGTCAAAGCTGTATATGAAAGCGAATGATAGCTTAGCCTTTGGCGGGATTTCTGAAACCGAGGATGTCCTTGGTCTGCTTTGTAGTGGTAAACGAAACTTTCCACAAAACGTTACATGCATTCATGTAACATGTTAGGCCTACACTGAAGCATAGGCTCGATTAGGATGAGAAGATGGGTGTTAAACAAGAATACTTGTCCGCATGATACCAACGTTACAATTCTTTAAACAAAATCTGTGTTTGTAGTTTAAGATTCAGAATTAAAAAGTGTTTATTTCGTTCTTATATTTAAATGGAAAAAAATGAAATTTACATTTACATACATCATGGAGGAAGAAGGCGATATTCTCTGAAAGCACGAATTTTGTTTGACAACTATACTTTACATATTGCTTTAAAAACTTGTCCGTCCTCAAAAAATGTTTAAGATACGTTATTATATCCTCAACATGATGGGGCAACCTCGTCATTACACGAGATCTAATTTAAGAGAGACCCTTTGATACGCGGTACTTATACTTTGGATTAAGAAATAAATCATGTTAATTGACAATTTAGACAGGTATATGGACAGGACAGGAATATGATTTCAGATGGGTAGCCATCTATCAAAATCTTTGTAGGAATAAAAGAATGTTAACTTTAGGTTTAATGCAGTTTCTTATCTATTATGTCTCTATTTCAATTCTCAATTCGACTTTATTCGTTGGATGTGGGTGTTTTTAATATCATCTTCACCGTTTTATTCGTTCGTTGTATTCATGTCATATTTCTGTGCCTTGTTTAATAAAGCAGCCTGGAGTCCTGGACTCACTGTAATTAATGATTAATGAAAGTTTATCCAAAAATAAACAACACACATTGTGCAATGATCAAACTGATGAGTTATTTCGAATACGGGGAGGTAAAATGTATGTACATTGACAATTTGACATCATACATCATGCACCTGTCTACTTCTTCTTCGTATACAATACCATCAAAGCGGGGGCCCTCTAAGTTTGATACGAGCCTAGTTACAAATGATTGCCGTATACGTAATACTATGTTAAGAAGAAGAAAAAAGTTCCCTTTTTCAAATCGGCCCAATCCTGCGCACGCACTTTTCATCACAACCTACTTCAAAATATTGGTTCCGTTATACACCATCGAGTTCAGGAACTACATCAACGAATGCAGACAATGGTCAAACAGTCAATGTGATACTTCACCGTCTTTAACAAATCAAAGCAATACTTTCAGTTACTAGAATGACGCCGCGAAAAAAAACTTCACTTACATTGTTCCGTAGCGATGAAAGCACATCCAATATTGTCTTCTAAGTATTGAATTTTTCATCATTATTCACTAAACTTGGTTCCATGATGGAGTTCATTCGATCGCAGGTGTTTTGTGTTTTTGTCACTGTGTTTGTTGTACTTTTCTGTGTGGATCTTGCATGCGGAGTGGAAGGTGATACTATACTAAGACTAGCTAACATCGGAGATGATATCACACTAAGCTGCCATCAACCTAATGATAACTACAAGAATTGGTTTAGAAATGGAACATTCATTGCCAACTCGAACGGTGTCGTAATTAATGATCCTCGTTTTACACAAGGTGTAGCCTACAATAACTATCCTGAGTCTAACAATATAAGCATTTCTAACATCAGAATTAATGATTCAGCTACCTTCGAATGTTTTGAGCATTATAATAAAACCGTTCTTCAGTCGTATGACTTACGTGTCATTAGATGTTGTAATTGCATTACAGCATCTCATAGAAATTCAAAGAAAATTAAAGTGATTTGTACTTTTGATAATTATAGGACAAGTCAGGCGCTTTTTCAAAATATCACTCTGAACGGGAACATATATCGGACGGTTTTAATTCAAGGAAGCTCATTTTCTTTTCCGATGTATGTGGATGCATTAAACATGCTTCATCCGGAATTCTATCTGCAAATTGATCCCGAGTCGAGGATCACATGCATGCTACCAAATCAGCCCACGCCACCCTCCTCTCCTACGACTACGCTACCAACGACTTCTTTGAAACAAACGACGCAAAATAGACCATCGACATTATCATATTATACAGCTTCACAAAAAATGCCTGCCGGTAGATCTACATCAATTTCTACAACAAAACATCACACAACAACAAAGAATGCCAACTCGAACAAAACCACGAGTGACGGCAATATAACCCTGATTATCGTCATTCTTGGTTCTATTTCCATTCTTATATTAATTGTTATCATTATTGTTCTGCGATGTAAGAAAAGGAAAGACCGACAAGAAAAAAAATACACTGGCAATACATCGATTAAAAAGGAGCATCCTGAAGTTAATTACGAATCGGTTGAAGATGGATCTCGGAAGGGTCCAGAGTATGTCACTTCCATAAAGGAATTGAGGGGAACCAGCTTGGATCAACGAAGTGCAGATCATCCTGAAAATGGTGAAATGATTGACAATATTCTCTACGATTCTACAGACAAGACCGCTGATAGCTCCATCTCACGAATAGAAGGTCCGCTGGACGACGCGCTCTATGCCATGCCGGACAAAAGGGCAACCATCAGTCGTGAGTCAAAATCAACATCAAAATTTACTGATACATCTTCCAATTCAGATCATCTCTATGGCAACAGTGCAATCATCACTCAACACGAGCAGAACAGGGATACCCTTCAGCAAGGGGACCGGTATGAGAATGTCAAAATGCCAGGATCAGGAGATGATGCTGAGGAGATCCCGCTCTATGATATGCCATCAGGTAAAGGACCCACGAGGAATACCTTGAAGGCCACTCCAGTAGCAGGACAGACATCAACCTTGTCTAAGGATGAGGTAGTCAGTGCAGATGCGTTGTATGCCGAGGTTGATAAGACCAAGAAAAAATAAACGAATAACCAAATTGTTTTTCTTTTTGAATATTATGTTTGAAATTCTAATCTAGTATGGTTCAAAGTACTTTGCTTAAACATTTTATTTCATCAAATCAATATCTTACAAAACTTTGAAGGCCAAAAGATAGTAACGCGATCGCAACTACTTTCGAAAAATAAAACTAACGCAATTTAAATTTGCTTGCAAGTCACCTTTTGAAACGTGCGAATATTACAAAGACGTATTACGTAGTCTGAATAGGATAAGGGATTGAATTTGCACCCGAGTTGATTTTTCGAAAAATGTTGAGATCTTGTTTAGTGTGACTTTTCACCTAAAAGCAAGTAACCGACTTTAAAATCTATAATAAAACTATATTTCGTTACATTTTGACAAAATAATGACCTGAAGTTGATTACTGAGGGAAGCACTAATCGTCTGAACATCGAGTCCACATTTTGTAGCATAAAATTCTTACATGATGGCAAAAATGAGCTCGGAAAACGTGTTAAAATCGGTAAAGGTATATCTGCTGGGGTGGCAAGTTCGGGAATCTTTCAATGGCTCTAGTATACAAATATACACTGTCTTGAGAGGTTCTGGTTAAAACTATGCGCACGAGGTGACTCCAATAGTACTATTTGCTGAGGGGCGCAGCCCCGAAGCAAATGGTACTTTTGGAGTCACCGAGGCCCATAGTTTTAACCAGTACCTCGAATAGAAGGCAATTTGGGACAAAAAAAATTTAGAACAAAAAAATGTCAATTTTTATCTAAAAAGATTTAGAATATTTTGTTTTCATTAAATTAAGATTTGAAGAAAAAAAAAATTCAATTAAAAAAAATTTAAAAAAAAACACATTTTTTGTCAACTCCCAAATAGTACTCCCAAATAGTACTCTCATATAGTACTTTCTAAAAATAGTTCAAATATTTCTGGTCATGTGACAAGCTCTCAACCAATCAAAAGCCAACAAATTTTTGATGCAGAATATAAATAGTATTATCTTTTGGGGTGTACGAACAATAGCACTGTTTTTCTTAAAGCTAATCTTGAGCTCTGGTATCGGAATCGTATTTTGAGACAAAATTGCTATGATTTATTCTGGATTGTTTATCCTGCAGTAGATTGGTTGTTTGAACCAGTGAAATAAAAACAGACGCACACAATCTTACTGGGCATCATCTGCGATAAAAACCACAACTATCATTTGCACATAGTGACCTGTGTTAACTGTTAAGCACATGGTGTCGGGCCTACTTACCCGGGTTTCCTTATCTTTCTCTGCTTATTACTCAGCCACTATACATTTTCTACCAAAATAATAGTATGGCACATGTCATTTATTTGTAATATTGAACATTCAGTGTAGGTTTCGTTGGATTCCGTGAGAATATATTTTCAATATATACCAGAACTCAAGTTTATCTTTAAGTCTTATGCCTAGGTCACATTTGCTCTACGGCTAGGATAAGGCGGCCGTACGCCCCCGAAATCGAGAGATACTTGCGGCGGCCGCAGAGAATCTGCGGTGGCCTCAGGGTCACCCTAGGGCGTATCCCTATCTTTACAGGCCGTACGGGTCGCCGTGGGATTGTAACGCGGAGTTATAACTGTTTTCAGTTCTAAGTTCGCCGTAGCGAGTAGACACGCCGTAGCCATGCCGTAGAGCGGTTCCACGGCGACCATACGTCGGGCGTTCGGTGGCCTTGCGTTTGCCGTGCGGCTGCTCTAGGATCTTTTGAATTATAATTGACTCTTTCGGACCCCGGACAAATTGCGGTGGCCGCAGGAATTCCATGGGCGTCCTAGGTCAGCCTTAAGGCGGCCCTACGGCGCCCGTATACGGTGGCCTTGCGGGCGCCTTGGTATTTGTCAAAAACCTACGGCCGCCGCAGGGACGCCCTAGGGCGGCCGTGCGTCATCACTTCAAGGCCGTACGGCAGCCGCAGGTTTTCTCTCTCCACAAATTCAAAATACGCCGTGCGGCTACCCTAACTAATGCCTGGATTACATTTGGCCTGCGATTAGTCTACGGAGCCCGTATCCTGCCCGTATCCCCTTTTCCGTGCGGCCTCCGTACGGAGGCAGGAGGCGGCCGTGAGATTTTCGTAAGGATTCACGGGCTCCGCGGCCTCTACGATTTTGTTTCGCAGAGAGTTATACAAATTTGAAAAATCGTAAGCCCGTAGACATGTCGTAGGTGTCATTGCACAATCCCCAAACGGGCATCGCACGGAGGACTCGCGCTTATCGTGCAGCAAACGCACGTCTTTTCGGTGAACATGGATGCAAAAAAACGCTTAAAAACGGCACGGCGGCTGCACGGTAACCGCGCCTTCTCCGCGCATTCTTTGTACGGAAATTGCACGGGCTCCGTACGATTTCCGCCCGGAGGCTGCGGAGACTGCAAGGCTACTGCATTGAAATTGCACGATTTCCGTACAATCTCCGATCAGCCTCTGTACGGATTTGCTCCGGTCTGCCCCCGAGGGCCAATACAAGAAATGGCACGATGTTCGTACATAATGTAAACACAAACATCGTAGCCCGTAGCCTCCTACGATGCCCCTAAAATCGCACGAAAAATCGTAGACTAATTTATCGTACGGCGCCCGGGGCAAATGTAATCCAGGCAATAATTATGTGACCGCTACCGTATGTGACCGTGAGAATGCTGCGGCGGCCCTAGAATTGCTATTGGCCGTAAATATTTTAGACCAAACGGCCGCCGCGTCAAATGTGACCTAGGCATTACTGCAATATGAATGTTTGGTTCTAATGAAAACTCGATCTAAAATATCTACTGAAGTTAAAGAGAGAATTAAGATAAAAACCGATTTGAATTTTAATCACATTTTATTTTGTAAAGTCTTATCATGAGCCGATGTCTTAGAATGCCGTGTACTGTAAAAAGTGTAATCTAATGAACACAGTTTTATTTCAGTTGTCTACTTTTAATATGCCGATTCTGCAAGGTAGAAGGAAGTAGATTGCCTGTCCTTACTTTTAAAGTCATAGTCATTGATAGCTTGCTGGTGACTTTAAATTTATTCACGTACAACACGATTGTAGATACTTTCAATAAATCAACTATAAAGGGTATCTTCAGTAGCCTATCGTTTGCCTGCAGACATCTTGTAACATGTCATTGTAATGTTTTCTCAATTCAAAGGGTGATGCACAAGGCTATTAAAACTGCCTAATGTTGATAATTCGAAAATCTCTACGATCGTGCTGTACTAATCGATGAATGAAATACCATGTTCACTTTATAATCTAGAAAGTAAATAATGTCTTATAATAATAATGGATATATGCATCGCAGCCCGGGAAATGAATTGTACCAAAAAAAATTAACAAAAGTATTTATGATAAAACATACACTAAATAGAATCATAATAATATAAGTTAACAATCTATATGCAATTGCAAATATTACTCATGCCCTTAGTATACTAAAAATAGAATCAGAAACACGCTATCTTTTCTTTCATGGCTATGATTGTAGAGGTGTTCTTATATCACGCTGTTCTAAATGAACGGTGCATCCTTTGCGTTAGTTTAGATTTCGCTTCTCAATATTCATATTCAATGACAATTTATCTTTCGAAACTGTATCATCTGTATTTGTACGCAGAGCTATTGAATATGCGCTAAGTCGTCATTCACAAGATAAAAATAATGATTTCTATATCAGAAACGCAGAATTTGTATTTAAAAATATATATATATATATATATATATATTTATTTACTCTCTTAAAGTACCTGTCACAAATTACTGTTATTCTTTTAATTATTAACAATTTTTAAAACCATGCATTCTTATTACCATGTAACTTTCTTAACTTGATGTTATTCAGTCTGTGGATCCTAAAAATGTTTCGAGTTGTGAAAATAATTGTGTAAATTTGTGCAATAGGTAAAAAACAATAGGTTAATTTGGATCTTTCGTCAGGAACGCAAGAAATCTCAATCCAGATTTTCTAAATCAGTCTACAATCATGACATTTGAAACGATAACGCAATTTTATGGTTTTAACTTTTTTTGCGACCTTGGACACACGAGGCAATGGAGAAAATATTCAAGAAGGTATCTATGAATCCTTAGACCTGATCGCTTATGAGGATCATGAGAAGCAAGTTTATTGAAGTAGGGTGTATCTTATTAGATATTTCATGAAAGAAAAGTAAAACTACATTGTATGATCTTGAAGATGGTATGTGTCCATTATATTTGTTGATAAAAAGTGTATATATATTTTACTCAGATGAATATTTCACAAATGTAAGCGTATAATCAAGCCATTTTTGTTTATCCCCGCGCACCCTGTATAGATTAAAATCAAAAGTGAATAATTAAAGCTGCACATATGTAAGCATAATCCACAAAATTTCTGTTGTTTTCTGTACTTATCAATATAGGATAGTGTCTAAACGTGTGTGATCAATATAGGATAGTATCTAAACGTGTGTGGTCTAAATCATAATTATAAACACCGAGGTGTGAAATAGATGAACGTGCTCCTATTTAGAAAGGCATTGTTAAAAGGGAAAGTAACGCAGTTATGTTTTGTTATACGAGCAGAGGTCTTATGGTGCGTATGAACGATGAACATGATGTCAGATGTCTGTGACAACAATGTTATCATACAAAAGGTATAGATAAACTTGTCACCGGAAAAGATACCAGGAAGTTCCCGACTCCTTGGGCCATATATAGGCTTAAGCTGGATCAATTGACTAGTTTCAAGGGCACTATTTGATGATGAGATGCCATTTTGACATTTTTGAGAAAACCTGAAGAAAATTACTTACTGTAAGCAGGGAGATGATAGAACTCTCCCTGCTGTAAGCTCTCAACATAACAGTGGTGCGTGTTGTAGAAATGACAACAAAATTATAAAGTAGATAGCGGTTTGTGATATTTAGAAGAAAAAAATTAACATTATGATAATGAAACCGTACGTTTAATCGACAAAGCAAAACATGACCAAAATATATATGTAACCCGGGTCATGACAATTATACATCGTGACACAACGCACTGCAGCGAGGGCAAACCCTCTTCCAGTCCTCCTCAACTGTATTATATTTCCTTGTTCAAATTTTGAAGACAAAAAAACACATCAAAAATTCCCTAAGTTTTGGTGGAGGAAATATCGAGAAAACGGATACAGGTTCATGCAATGGGATATCTGGGGGGTGTTTCACTAAGCCCTAAACTCGATCTTAAAATTGATCCGATCGATTTTAAGGGCCTAAAATCGATTTCGATTTTAGTTGATGAAACACCCCCCAGGTCATATCCTTAACATTATGAACAGGAACTACCGAATTCCTCTTCTCCATACATCTCTATAAGAATCATTGGTAGGGCCTATATTTAATCAGATGCTAAGAGACAATTCATGCTATTCTAAGAAATAAATACAGGAAGCGTTCATTAAAGGTACCATGTCTTATTTGCAGGGCCAAGAAATGAAAAGGTTAAATTCCACCGGCATTTGAAAGATAATACTAATTTAGAACTTCCCTGAAAACGAAAGGGCTTGAAAATGTCTTTTTGTGGGAAAATAACGACCGTTAGTTGTCGAATTGACTTTAGGGATTGCAATCCTTTTAGTAAATAGTCTGATTTTCAGACCCTTGTACCGAATGGTCGTACGTTTTGTGCTGCGCAAAGATTCAATCAGTTTAATTTTGGCCATTACAAGAAGTGGGTTATTGATGTAGACAAATGCTCATGTACCCTTTACAGCTCATTTTATGTTATCTTATTACCAAAAAATAGTCCCTTTAAAGGAGAGGGAGATGACAAAAGAAGAGACGTAATATGTGTTATATTTAAACGTCTTTGGTGTGTAGTGTGTGTTGCGTGCGCAAATGGGTGTGTTTGTTGGTTTGGGTGTTAATAGAGGGGTGGCGTTACATAGGAAGAGAAAAGAAAGATAAGAAGTAAAGTGAGAAAAAAAGGGATGAAACTGGTGAAGATGGAGGGCGAATGGATAAAAAGAAATAGGCATTCACAGAAACACCTCTAAATGAATGTTTTCAAACTTAAGGTTTAATATGAAAATATTTTCCTTTCATTTCTATTACATTTTACAAATAAATACTCGTTGTCAGTACATTTGATTTCAATATTAGATAGCTTAAATTTGGCAAAGTTTCAATTACTATTTTAATACTTGTTATACACCCTCGTCCCAATATGGATCTTTCTTATATTTTTCTTAGATATGTACAAATTAAAAATGTTCCATTTTAATATTTACACATTTGAAAAGTTTATTGCATTTCCCAGAGTTGCACAATCATATATAACACATTTCTTGAAACTTAACAAGAAAATCTATTTTCATAGGTAAAAAAAAGAAGTTAGTTGATGAATTAGTACTCTATCCTATATAAAACAGTAACATCTTCTTTTGTCCAAAACATTTATGAACTTGCATATTTCCTTTAAAGGTACTATGTCCCATGTGCAGGCCAAAAAAAATGGTTAAATTCCAACAGCATTTGAAAGACAATACTAATTTAGAACTTCCCTCAAAACGAAAGGGCTTGAAAATGCCTTTTAGTGGGAAAATAACAAACATTAGTTGTCAAATCGACTTAAGTGATTGCAATCACCTAAGGAATAGTCTGATTTTCAGACCCTTTTACCGAATGGTCGTACGTTTTGTGCTTTACAAAGATTCAATCAGTTTCATTTTGGCCATTACAAGTAGTGGGTTATTGATGTAGACAAATGCTCATGTACCTGTTACAGCTCATTTTATGTAATAATAATAATAATAATAATAATAATAATTTATAGTCCACTCCAAATTTTATTAAACCGAAAATGGAAATTCTTTGTGCCCAATTGATCGTGAGCCCGGCAGCCACTGAGCAGCGCCAGATCGACATTGCTCTATCCCTTATTGTTGAACGCCAAACAAGGTAGCGACTCCCATCTTTTAACGTCTTTTGGTATGACGCGGCCGGGGTTCGAACCCATGACCTCCCGGTTGTGAGGCGGACGCTC
Organism: Mesocentrotus franciscanus; assembly: GCA_037976565.1. Classification (NCBI taxonomy): domain Eukaryota; kingdom Metazoa; phylum Echinodermata; class Echinoidea; order Camarodonta; family Strongylocentrotidae; genus Mesocentrotus; species Mesocentrotus franciscanus. The sequence goes on from CP137666.1 coordinate 52,709,470, forward strand.
TACTGACTGAGCCAACACACCGGTTGTATGTTATTACCAAAGAAAAAAAGATGTCAGTCAGTCACTCAATAGAGTCTGACAGTGAAGTCTAGAATGTAAACAGGTTTCCTTGCATAATTTGAATGCTAGGACACTGCTAATGTTTAAATTTCACAGATAGGACATACATGACATATTCATAATTCTTGCAAAGTTCTACAGAATTTGATGTTGGCTGCAAAAGGGACATAGTGGCCCGAATTCACAAAGGAGGTTTACATTTAACCCACGGTTTAAACCCTCATTTACATAACCCATGGTTTAAAATAAGCGCAAATTGAGGCGTACCTTGCCTTGCGCGCGTCTAATATTGGACCTCTGACATGTGTTGCGCTTATTTTAAACCATGGGTTATGTAAATGAGGGTATAAACCATGGGTTAAATGTAAACCTCCTTTGTGAATTCAGGCCAGTATCTTTAGCATAGTAATACGGTCTATCTAATTTTGTTTACACAGAGAAATGACACTATTCATTTGGAAATTACATAGCACACATGCTTTTTACCATTTTCTGTACTGTCCAAATATTTCATTCAAAATCAATACTTAAGAAAAAAATGCAAATAAGTCATTTACTTGTCAAAATATAAAAGTTGCACACTTTATGATCAAAAACTTAAAATAACATCCTTTGGCAAGACATATATTTGCACTTCTTGACCAAGGTCAAGCAAATAAAAGGAGTACCTCAATGCTTGATTGCTTGATGAAAGTTGGTTAATAATATAATATCTATCATCTATGCTAAAGTATTAAAAATTCTCGATCAAGCAAACAACAGGCAGGTAAAAGCTGAGCTTAATGCAGTGAATTTCTTATTTTACTGGTTCAAACGATCAAAATGAATTATAGCCATGTTCTCTCGACATACGATGCCCATACCAGAGCTCAAGATTAGCTTTAATGCAGTGAATTTCTTATTCTCATTGCTAATCAGTCTGGTTATATCGTCGCTGTTTTCACGAAGTGACGGTAGTGAAATAAAATCGCATACAGTTTGCGTGACGATTTTCCTCACTACCGTCACTTCGTGAAAATAGGGACGATATACCAAGGCCAAGGCTGTATTTAATGCACTTTCTTATTCTTCTTCTTTTGATTATCATTATTGTTAAATCGGTCTGGTTATATATCATTTTGCACGTAACTTAGTTATTTTGAGCAAAGATTTGCGGTGTTGTTTTTCATCAGATAGCTAGGTGGGTCCCATTCCAGGAAATTCCAGAAATAGAACCCATGGACATCCCGTTCAAAACTATGATCACAACCTGCTATCTGACTTCATGGTTCTTTCCTTCTTAAAAATCAAGGGCATCAGTCATTTACAGGTACGTGGAAAATGTAGTTCATGCTCAGACCATTGAAGGAAAGTAGTTTGATATGTACTTCAAAACCTAGGGTAGCTGCATGGGGCCATACACTGGCATGGCATGTACATGACTGAGTGGTAGAGCAGTGGGCTGGTATGTAGGAGATCCTGGGTTCGAATCCAAATTGATTTGCCAGTGCATGATTGTAAGGCTTTAATCTACAATTACAACTACAACTACAAGTCCCTCGGATAGGACTTGGAGCTATAGAACAAAGGTCACTTGACATACACTTGCTATCTTAGCAGTCAAGTAAAATATAAGTCATAATCATCATCACTGTTTTCCAACTCACATTGTTTCAGACTTTAAATTTATGAAATGTTGGCATTTAAATGATGACACTTAAAGCCTTTTGTCTGTATTGGCATGGTATAATCTTAGAAATTCCTTTGGAAACATTTGTTAATAGTGTCTCCATTTAAATGACATCTAACCCACAGTTTCCTCATCACCACAAACACAAACAATGAAATTATCTCATAGCCAATTTCAACAAGTACCACTCAAGGTATAGTCTAGTGTACTTCCTTGCCAATGAAACATTTCCTGGTTGTACATTCATGACAATAAACTACCCGATCATGAAAATGAGTCCACCTACTTGTATAGACAAGCACAAGCGGAAATGTCAAGCACCATTTTATGTATATTTTGTCTACCTCCATAGTTACCCACTTTATTGTTCCAAAACTAATAATAATAATATTCCGCTTTTATATAGCACTTAATACATTAAACGATGTCTCTAAGCGCTTTACATATATATTATTACCACTTTCTATTCTTGAACTTAGGAATACACAGTTTCAAATTTCATGTGAGCAAGAAGATGTATTATCTATATTTGATTTGATTTTGTGGAAAATATTTCCTCATTCATCATAAACATGTTCTAGAATGGACATTTCTCAATAATCATTCTGGATAGTTCTGAATAATCATTTCTGGCCTGCTATGAGTGAGTTTCAATACCATTATTCCATTGAAAGTTGATTATCACATCACCACAAGGCTGTACTGAATTAATGACTGAAATTATGGTGGAATACAACATCTTCCAACAACGTATGATTCCTACTACTTCCGCTTCACGTTTTATCATCAATTTCTTCCTCAATACCAATCCCATCACCGGGCCAGATGACTCGCCTCCTTGTATCATGCCCTTCTAAGTACTTCCCTTCCAAACTGTTATTCTCATGATCATTATCACCTAGTCTCTGCTCTTTCGCATCATTGCCTGCGCCTCTCTGAGATATCAGTTGCTCTTTCATGAGTTTCAATCCATCCTCTCTACTCTCTGTGGCTCCATTTCCATCTCCTCCTCTTCTTACTATCCCTCTATCCCCTCCTGGATTATCCAGCACTCCTACCATCTTCACCTCCCCTCCATCACCCCCATCCTCCAGATTTCCTGCATCCTTCTCAATATTCTCCTTCAGCTCCAGTTCCTCCTCCTGTTTCTCCAGTTCATCCATCTCATGCTGGAGCTGTTCTTTCCGCTCCGCTATCTTCTTGAGGTCTCCTGCCTGGAGTCGCCCCTTCATGCCAACAGACTTCTTGATATGTTCAATGACGCTGAAGGGATCAATGTTTACATTGGATGCCTGGTGGGTGACAAAATATTGATTTAAAAGTTTAGGTCTCCCCAAAATGAGAACTTTAGCAATGATGCTATAATTGTAACATCAATTAAAGCAATTATAATAATGCCTCCGGCTACTTTGTAGCGGAGGCATAAAAATACTTGGCTAATGATGCATTTCAATGATCAACTGATATGCTGTCTGGATCTCATCTTTCTTAATCCTAATCAATAAATTACTGTTTATACAAGAGAAAAATCTTTTCTTCCAACCTTGCACAAAAGATTGATTAAGGAGTTCAGTAATATGCAGCTGAGGGTGTGTGTGGGGGGGGAGAAGGAGGGGAATGCAGGAGCAAACATAAAATCAGCAAAAAGGGGTGAACTTTTTATTGTTCAAAATTTTCATATAAACCATCAATAAAATATAGCAAAATATAAAGAAAAATCAAACAAAATTAATAATCTACAAACATCAACTAAGATGAAGTTTTTAACTTTCATGCTTGGATGGGCACATCCATTTAGGCATAACAAGGTCTGATAAAGAAAATTGCAAAAAATAGAGCAAGTAGCCATTCAAATGTTAATGTGCATCTGTAAGACATTCTTGTTTAACAATACAAACAAAGAATGAAAGCCAATGAGGAGGATTGAGCTATGGATGTGATATGTAGTCTCGGGACTTCATGGTTTTGACAAGCACGGTCAAGATGACTCTCCTTTCAACCTAAAATCGTGGACAAGCCATAGGATACCTCCAATCTGAATCTGAATGGCCAGATGCCCCATTTTCACAATTTTCTTTCAAAGACTCATTTATTCTTAAATGGCTATGCTCACTCATGCATGAATGCAATGATTCCAAACCCATCTTAGAGAGGATTATTTTATTTTTATTTCGAAATATGAAAGATAAGTAGCTATTATATATTTGAAAATCTTAACTAAAATAGTGTCCACTTTTTTTTGTTTTGCTGAGAGGTTTTATGGGTATCAAAGACTACATATAGAATACAGTGTCATAATATTTTGGGGGGAGAGCAACCCCCCTCCCCCTGCATCCAAGGATCCATGACCCTGGTCCACAGTATCCTTTTGTTTACTTGGTATAGAATAAGTGTCGTAGTCGAGTGGTTTAAGCACTTGACTTGAAATTCAAAGGTCGTTGGTTCGATCCCCATCACGACACTAATGTCCTTTGGCAAGGCATTAATCTACATCCACTCAATACCCAGGAGAGAAATGGGGACCTGGTAGGATGACGAAAGCATTTGTGTTAGTAATTGCCTATGCCCTCGCGGTGACTATATGGTCGGAATACTCCCCAGCAAGAGGAGATGGTGCACATTGTGCGTGAATGAATCCGATGACCGGGGTAATAATATCTGTAAAGTGCTTAGAGACGGTACTCAGTATTAAGTGCTATATAAATCCAGATTATTATTATTATTTTAGTTTGACGTGTTTAGATGAGTAAGTGGGTTACATTTAGTCTTTTGATTTAGAAGATAGTGATCCAGGATTTTTCATCTTTGAATACCAAATGTGGAGTTCATTTACGTCAAGCAATGATCTAAATTACATTGTTTTTGGAAAGGACTCAAACTTTCAGATCTTCAACTTCCTCATCAAAACGCATATGGATGTAAAATAAACAAACCAGGATGAACTTACGGCAAAAAGCTCCATAGCACTGATGTCATTCCTTGGATTAGTAGGAGGCCCTCTACTGATAATTCTAGCAATGGCTGGTATGTCCTCTGCTTTGGGAATACCATAAGGTTCCTGTAATAAAGAAAGTTGAGTTTGAAAGAAAAAGTGAAAGAGGAAGTGAAAGAGGAAGTGAAAAAAAGAGGAAAATACATGAAAGACGAAGGGAGAAAGATATTGAGAGGAATGTGAGAATGACAGCAAGGGAGTGAAAAAGAGAGAGCAAGAGAGAGAGAGAGTCAGAGACAGACAGAGAGACAATGAGAGAAAGAGATAGAGAAAGCGAGAGAGTGCAAGAGATGAAAATTCAAGAGAAGAGAGGGTGTAAGAGAGAGAGAGAGTCTGGTCAAAGTGACAAGCAACTTTTTCATAATGCCCTCAATCACTTTCAGAATACCTTTGAGAAATTGCTTTTCATAAAAGGGTATATATCTAATATGAAAACTTAATTCAACAGGTTTTTAAATCACAATGTACCTGGCCTGAGAAAACTATGGACTGACCCCTGGAAAAGAAATAAAACCATCTGCAACATATGAAAACTCAAATTCAACTCATACACAGAACCCTTCCTTTTATCAAATAATAATTTCCCTACGAATATGATGCAAATAACAGCAATGAAAGATTTGTAATGAAGACATGTAATGTAGAAACATTCACTTCCATTAAAATTATTTAAAAATCAACTAAATAAGGAGCTACAAATCTTATACACTTACTAGTTTGGGTAAGAACACTGCAAGGCTCCATGCATATAAATGAAGATCATCAATGAATGCTCTTATTGTATAGTAAAGTAACCTGAAAACAGAAGTATCAAAATGTAAAACAGGGGAAAATTATCCTGCAAACATGTTTGAGTTGTTTAAATAAAGTTAATATTAAAAAAAGTTCCCATACATGTATACAGGTAACATCATTGTGCCTCCCCCACCTATCTCTCCCCTCACCCCCCTCTCTCTCTCTCTCTTTCTCTCTCTTCCCTGTCCTTTCACCTTGCTTCCCCTAAATTAAAATTTATTCAAAACAAATTATCACAAAATTTCAATGTGTTTACATGACTTTTATTCTAACAAAAAACATTCAGCAAATTAACAACAGGGACCCAAACTATACAAAACATTATGTACCACGTGGTATACTAAGATATATTTCAGGGCTCATATTCACAGGGGTGATAGTGAGAACTAAAAAAAAAATAGGTTTTTTTTTCCCCCCGACCACCGTCCCCTTGTGTAAAAAAAAAAAAAAGGATCCAGGGGAAAAAAATGGCATCTAAGAACATTCCCCCCTTTTGAGTAAGTAAATTGGGAAAAAAATCGGGAAACCGATTTAAATCAGGTATTTATCAAGCCTGTATTCATGAAACCTTATCAAGTATAGTTTTCCTCTAACTGTGTACTATGTTAGTAGCTGACAAATAGATGAGTAAGATTTTATGAAAATGGGCACTGCTTTTTAGTGTAAAGTTATTACAGTAAACTTTGCTCCAAGTCTCTCACCTGATAAAATCTTTACCAGCCATTGGACTGATGATCATGACTTCATAGTCTTTCTTAGGTGTGAGGTAGGCCATAGCTGTAGCTTCCCCATACCTAGTAGTCAGGCCAAGAGCATTGTGAACCTGTGTGTGTTGGGGGGGGGTAGGGGGGGGACATGATGATAGCCATGTTGTGAGGTTTTGGGATATTGTAGTGATCTTTCCAGGAGTTGCGTTTAAACAAATTATTAACCAACAAAAGTGTTATTTTGAAATTTTGAAACTATGATTTCAGGCTTTAAAAATTGACAGCTACTTTGAAATAGCAAAAAGCATAATAACAGTCCAAACGAATATCTGAATACACTATTCTTCTAGTACCTACTTAACTTTAATACTAGATACCAAGTATTAGTAAAACATTGATATGGTGAATACCCTTAATCTGATTATAGTCTTCAACTATCCTTAGGATTTTATGTACTGTAAACGTGGTAATATTTGCGGTACATTAATTTTCGCGGATTTCGAGCTAAATTCGGTGTTCGCGAATACGTTTTGGGGTCACTCAGCGCGAAAAATTAATCACTCGAAAATAACAGTGTTTACAGTAACTGAATAGTGCACTGTGAAATTAATTGCAATTAAACTTAGCAATACAGCTACCAAACAGTTATTTAGATATCAATATACACCTGTACATCAATATTATGTAGTCTATAAATTGAATCTTAAAATGAATTCAGAGAGTTTACTGATGCATTTTCATGGCATATGTGCAAGTAAGAAATTTTGAATGATAGAAAATGGTGAATTTTTTACCTGAATGAGATCAGTGAAGTAGTTTTGTCCATTATTTTTCAGACTATACTCCAGTGCTGACAGTCTGATGTGCTCCATCAAACCTTATAAAATGTAAGGAAAAAAGTAAAGATAAATGAGATCCAAAATGAAATAATTTACATTCAATGGAATACCTATATTTACACATCAATGAAGAGTTAATTTACCTGTGAATTTTTCAATTTTTGTATAATGCAGTTTAAACTACACCAGATACAATTTTTGCTACTGTCTTCTCTCTCTCCTCCCTCTTTCCTCCTTTTCTACAACTTTAACACTTCTTGGCTATGAGTCCTAAATGATATGTTCTCCAACACTTTTTTAGGTATATAGTAATTAAAGTGAATTCAGTTAGTTTGTTTTGTTTTGTTCTAAAACAAGCTAAGCATTTACAATTAGTCTCAACTATAACATACACACCCTTGGTTCTAAAATGGTGTCCCATAGGCCCGATCTGGCCCGTCAGATGATTTTATCTGGAGTGCCAGATGATCAAGTAAGAAGACAAATATAAAAAGCAATTGTTTTGGTTCCATTTTGATGCTATAACTGATACATAATGCACCACCATCGACTGTCGGCATAAATAGAAGTCTCAATAATATTTTCTCACTTGACATCAGACAGTCATAGGGGTTTTAAGTATACCTAAGAATTCTATCAAGTTGACAGCCCTATTTGAGCTTGGATCAAACCAAATTACAAATGTATTCATTTGTTTGTTTACTTTTCTTTATTTTCGGTATTGTACAGGACTGCTAAAGACCAAAACCCTTAGACATGCCGATAATCTACAGTGACACCCCTTTATGTGATCCGTGGATGAATGTAAAGAGTCCTTACCATAATGTCTCTCTGAGCTAACACTGGCCTGCGCATGAGGGTGGATCTGACTTGCGCTGGCTTTAGGCAGAGTATCCCACATAAGATGGGGGTAGACGTACTGCTTATCTGTTGAGTGTACCTTCAAGAACCTGTGATAATAAATAATAATAAAAATAGTGAATATCTGGGTATGGAGACTGCTCAGGTGAGATTTAAAAAATGGTCTTTATTTACAGTTTCCTACAGAACAGGTTTTCTTTGAGAATCAATTTTAAAGGGAATGAAAAATAGGGTTTTTACAGACAGGTGGTCTTTCATACAGGTGTTACTATAATAATATTAATAATAGTTTTGGGACCCATATTTTATACCCCTTTCAAACTGGACTGATTTTCATCGGATGCATCTGGACGCATCCGATGAAACGGCCACTATGAATGGTAAAGAGAAAAAAAAGCTGATAGAATAGCCTGCTCAAGAGCAGGAGAAATTCTCTTTCTATCGGTGTGACACCGATGAAACAGCCACTGTGCATGCGTTCAGGAGAAAACACTGATTAAAAGAACAATGAAAATGGTCAAAGGTCGCAGTCACGCGCGCTTTATCGTAACCAGCTGTGTTTGTTGACTTTTTGTTGAACATGCTGCATGCTAGCTAGATGGGGCGCGGGCTTAATAATTGCGCAATAATTCTTCACTTCCGGCAAGGAAGCTTCAGGTTTTACACAAATTAGAATGTTTAATGGCACCAAAGGAAGTCTGAAAGTAAGTGAATGAGGAAGTGAAACTATATTTTATCACAATTAGATTTAGATATCTAATTACAACTACTAAATATTTCAATATCTCAGAACAACTTTTGAAAACAAAATCTAGTTTGCCAGGAGATGGGGTGCTTTTACAAAATTTACAGAGGTAATTTTTAATAGAATACATTTCAGTATTGTATTTTTGCACCGTTGCTCAACAAAGCAATGTGCAGAATGTTATTTCACAATGACAAGTAATAACATTCAGATCAAGGATTCCTTTATCTCCGACAAAAAAAATGATAAAAGTAATCACATCTTAGGTGTATTCTTAGTTTTTAACATATCTGACAGGGGGAAAAGAAAAAAAGGAAAGAAAAGATAGAGAAATTATCCCATTTTCGGGCATCTTTTCTCTTTTGGTCTAGAGATTTCAAAGTGGAGGGGAGGGGAGGGATAAAGAAAATGTACTTAAGATATACTAGATAAGATTTTGCTGGAGGGAGGGGGGCACATGTCCCATCTTGCCCTCTCCTTCCCTCCCCTCTCCCACCGGAGCCACCACTTCATAATTACCATTTCATTGCCACATCAAACATATCAAGGAACTGCTCCTCAGAAAACTTGAGAGGATGATGACTCTTGAGAATAACGAGAGCGTGGTAGGCATCGTACTTGAAGGTATTAGATGCAGTTACAGCATGCTCAGATTCTATGCGACCAAATGTGTCTTCGGCTGTCTTACTGTGTAAATAAACAAAATATTATCACTTGTAGTATGGCCAATTGTTGACATTTCTTGTTTATCAAATTTGTTATATCTTGTAAGGAAGAAGTTTACTCATTTCTATGTAAGCAACGTAAAGGACTCTTTATTTGGGCACAGGATTTAAGAAAACACTCAACATCACTACGGTGCGCAAAGTTGGTTGTTAAATAGTGTACTAGGTTTAGTCAACAGAAAATGTGTTTCATATTGACAATATTCTAATGCAAGGTAACATAAGCAGCCCTCTAATGTCATCAGTTTTAAAGAGAAGGTTGAGTTCTGGTGAGAGGTGAAAAATAATTTGTGAGCGTTATCATTGTTAAATTATGCAAGTGTGGAAGAACAACAGATTAAATATGTTCCCTGAAAAGCATGGCTCTTCAAATGCCTTAATATTCTAAATATGGCATGTAACAGCATAAAAATCGGGACGGATTTGTATGCCACATGTTCGTGTAGTCCCATATACATTTTTCTGTGTACAGTGCTTGTAATATATACCAAGACTGAGCCAAATTTCTTTTCATTTTGATGATTCCAGAACCTTGCAGTACACACCATTACTTATATGCTAGATGATTAACCTTTTTTGATCGATTCCACACTGTTTCTTTCACAATGCAATCACATGACCAGAACTCAACTTTATCTTTAAGGGCAGGTAACTCTGGCCAGTCCAGTGAGAGGGGCACAAAAAACCTCAATACATAGTAGGATAGCAAAAAGGGCATGGCTACAGCTCTAGGCCTGCGAGTAGGGCTTGTATATAAAAATCAAAATTGGTCTAGAAAAACACCTGTCACCTGAACACTTCTAAATTTTTTGAGCTTACAATTTGAAATCGCAGAAATCACAGTTCTGTGAACTGCTAATGAGCTCTTCAATGTACTGGTCTATGTCTTCCCCAGGGTCTGTAGCTCCTGGTCTCTTTGCACGCAGAGGGTTGAAGATAGCACTCTCATGGGTGTATCGATTAAAGATAGATGTGATATACTGAAAGACAGAAAATTTGGAGTGGTGATCAAAACTATACATAGCTAGAACTATCATAGAAGGAGAAAAAATTAGTTGGTCAGTATCCATGAATCGAATCATCATAGAAAGTGAAGAATAAGAAATTGAGTTGCTTGTGTATTAATTATTCAAAGCTAGAATCATCACAGAAAGTGAGGACAAAATGTGGAGTTAGTCAATATAACTATCCATAGCTTGAATACAATGGAAAGTGAAGAAAAGAATTCGAGTCGGCCAGGTATTACTAGAATCATCACTGAAATTGAAGAACAAAATATGAGGTGGTCAGTTTAACTATCTTTAGCTAGAATCATTTAAATACTGAGTATCTTTGAAATATTCTTTTCATTAATTTTTCTTTTTAATTCTAAAGGTAAAAATGCACATTGTGTATGTAAGAATGTACATCACAATGAATATGACACTGCAAAGCATTTTTCCTCACAAATACAAAACATTCTATCAAAAAACTTATTGATCCTTTATCCAAATCAACCAAAACCACATCAATGAAACAAAGATATTTAAATGTCATGGTACCTAAGATTCTTTTTGTTTTGTTTTGGGGGCAATGCTAAGACGTGTTAGATGTACAATAATAGGTCTACAACCATCAAACAAACCTGCAGCTTCACTTCCTTCAAAAGCTCCTCATCATTACCCAACCACTTCAAGACCTTGGTCTGGAATGTTTCAGGAATTACTACATGACCAGTCCTCCTGCTAATACTGTAAATGGTGGTGAATTTCTGGAAGACCTTTCTGAATACAGGAGAGGAATGAACAAGAGTGAAAGTATGAGCTAACAAATCAACAAAGATGAATAAATAATACTATCTGGTCATAGTTGCATAACCTGTCTAGCACCATATAAACCCCTCAGAAAAAAAGTATGGAAACTCAAGATTGATTGATTATATCTCTCTTGTTATGGCATGTATCATTGCTATGTTTAGTATCATTATAAAGTGTGTTTATTCCTCTTTAAAATGATACATTTGTCATGATTTTCATTCATGTAACGTGCATTACATCAAAATAAGGGGCAAGGTCAAAAGTAAAAAGTTGCAAAATGCACTGCTCCTCTTTGGCTGTGCATTTTTCTTTCTTTGAAGAGTGTAGGGCTGCTGAATAGTGCAATGTATAACAATATCAGTGCTTACCAGTGCATTTTGCAACTTTTCACTTTTGACCCTGCCCCTTGTTCTGATGTTCTGCTTATTCCATGGCTGCAAAATTATAACAAATATGATATCATTTCAAAGAGGAATAAACATACTTTCTAATGATACTAAACAAAGCAATAATTATCCCATAACAAGAGAGATATAATCGATCAAACTTGAGTTTCCAAACTTTTTTATGTGGGATTCTTAGAATAATAAATCATCTGTCCTCAAATATTCTAATTGAGAAGGTTACTGGAAAAAATTATAATTGGAAAATCATATGTGCCAAGGCAGCCAGCCTTCTTGACAGGAATCTGTTAACCCTTGCAGCATCTAAGGGGTGGTTTGGAATGGCCTAAACAAAAAAGCTGGTTGAAAGTATGCCTTGACATATTATAATCACCCCTATCAGCGCCCTTGTCAAGGAGAATTTACCCTCATAATTTTTTTCTAACATATCGTCCCCCTACATTTGGTTTTAGAGCCAATAGAGTCATGCACTGGTGAGAACCCTGATGTGCTGTCAATTTTGTAAATTAATTCCTTCTTCTTTTCTTTTTAAAGTAAACTATGTCCATAGTTCATTAAAACAGAATATCACAAGATATCTGACAAAAACATTAATAAATCTAAAGGAAAGAATTGAGGAAAGAGGAACATCTTACACACAATCAGGATGCAGAGCAATTTGCCATCTCCCGATGGTATCCTCTAAAGTTGAAATGCTGAGTTTCTCATCAATCTTTCCAAAGCATTGCTGTTCATACCATTCCTGAAAAATGAACAAGAGTACACATGTATTATGAGCAACTACCAAAGAGCTCCACAATGCACTCTGCAAAGAGTCTGATTCCTGAAAATTACTGAAAATTGAACAAAAATTAATAATTGAAGAAAAAAAAATCAAAATACAGTGATAGCACTGATATGCTCAGTATTGGATGCAAAAGTAAATTTTGTTGAGAGGCCCATTTTTAGGATCCATTTTTTATACAGTCTATAAAGTCTAGACCAGTAAGGCCAGAAACAACATTATGTTTCTTGTTAGATAACAGCATTTAATTTTTTTTCACATTGTAATGTAGAGAGAAAAAACCGTCTTGTATGGGAAATTCTTTAATAAAACTGACACTTGTCAACTGTCCCCATACACAGATGGTAACCCTTGCCGCACGCACAATGGGGATCGGGGGGATTTACTAGCCATTTTCGCCGAAATTAGGTAAAAATTTTGCCCTCAATTTGTCTTTATCTAGACAGTTTGGTTGAGCAAAACATGATGATTTGAAAGAAAGCAGACCTAATTTTCATATACTAGATATATAACATCGAAAATCAATGTAAAATAGCATTAAATATATATATATATAGGGTCTATATAGACCTATATATATATATATATATATAGTAAGGACTTACTTTCAGGTAATCTGTCCTTTTTCTTGAAACTACCGAGCGCCATGAGATCGGCAATAACACACAAACAGCAATACGTTACCTCCCCTCACAACCCGTACTACACATTCCAGTATGGCTTCCTGAGTGAGCTGCCAAAGGGATTACCCAAGTACCATGCAGAGAGATGATCATCTCCCTGCAAGTACCAAGTACTTTAGTCTCTGTATAGAGGCTGTCAGTGGAGCCAACCACTCCTTCTAACCATTTATGGTTAGACCTCATGCATTGTAGGAGTGGCCAGACGTAGTCTCAGTGGAACTGTCAATTCAGAGACTGAAGCTTTCTGTCTAATTCTAACGTTACTTACTACTTACGTCTATTAAAATCTAAAACACATAATCACTTAGATTGTTTTGTAGAAGGAAAGTAGGCATTTGTTTGGCCAAGTGTACATCATCAACATCATTTTGCTATTCACTGAGCTTCCTCAACCATAAAATATTTCTGTCTAACCAAAATAAAAATTAATCATTCTTCGATTCATGTTCTTCTGCCACAACAACATACAGACTACAGTCTAGCCTCTAGGTCTATAGTATAAATCAGAGGAAAATCATTATTTGGTACTGAATATTTTATCTACTTAAAATAGTTTTCATTGATGAGATGGAAAAAAAATATTTGATTTGGTGAAAGATCCAGCACTCTATTCCACTCCAGCAAAGCATAGAGAGTCCATGGCCATGCTAATGCTCTATTCAATTCAAGTTTACTACGCCTCGTATAGTTGAACAGAATAGAATTTGCTGAGGCATGATACATGCGCCCACTAATTGAGAATGGTGTAGTGTTTCTTACCGCCTCTTGTGACAAACTGAGAGAAAATCTCACAGGATGAGCTGTTTGGCGAGGATGAGTGTCATAAGAGAAGGTAAGAAGCAAGAGCCGAATCCAACCATAGCATGTGGCAAGTAATATAGCCACTCCAATTAGGCAGAATCGCTTATTCATTCGTGATCCAGCCATTTTGCTATTTACAAAAATACATGAAAGTACAGCGCGCGCGAAAATTGTATACGTACAGAATACAGCGATATGATCGACTTTCGAGCCGTGCCGCTCCCCGTACATGCCCGCCTAGCTAGGAGCCTAAGCTATAGCGCTAGCCTTCCATTCCATCCAGGCCCGCTCAAAACACAGGGTCGACCACGCCCACTTTCTACTCAAATGGTCTAAACTCTAAACAATAACAACATCTTAGAGATAACATTATAGGTGATAACAACTGTGACCGTAGTCAATGAAGCACCAAACGAAACAAGTATACTTATAACGGGAATATATAATACTAAAAATACTGGTATGACAGAGGAACATCAGAATTGACAAAATGTAGAAAAAGGAAAATTAGACTATAAATGTAATAGGAAATCATAAAAACAGAAGTGTATATACCATTTAAATTAAATCACGCAAGCAGGTGGTCCTTTCAAGCAGATTTTAGTTTTTTAGAGTCTACCGACAGAGAAACCATGGATAAGAATACAACTATTCGAGTGAAAAAAATTGAAATAAAAAATTCTATTTATTGAAGAGTGGTGACTTTTCAACATAGCTAACAATTCACTACTGTAACTTCTCATCCACAGGTACAGTGGTTAACAGATGATGTTAGAAAAAGAAGGAAAGTTGAAAACAGATGGTTGACTTGAGCAAGATCCCCTCTTCATCACGAATATGTTAAAGTTGCTCGTAATAAGACATTATTTGTTTTTAACACTGTAATGCTCGTCGGACATATTACTCTGAAATGATAAAGGAAAATCGTTTTGATCAAAGGAGACTTTTTAATGTTACTAAATCTTTGTTGAATATGACCAAGCTTCATCCTGTGATCCTCGTGTTGATAAGAGAAAATTTGTTAAGATCTAGGCATTTTTGTTTCTGTGATAAGAGTGTAAGAATTCATTCTGATATTGAGTCAGCTGTAAATGATGGAACTTGTAATCCTGATGATTTTTGTTGTTGATAGTATAGATTTTCAGATTTCACAATCTCAAATTTTCACCCATTTCAAAACATTATCTGAAAAAGATGACGAGAAATTAGTCATATAGCTTATAGTATAAGATCATGCTCTTTGGATCCAATGCTGCCAAAGATTTATTGCATTGTACTGAATCACTGCTACCAGTCTTTACGAAAATCATGAAATTGTCTCTCTCGAATGACCTTTTTCCATCTGATTGGAAAGTGACTTTAGTTGGGCCTGGTACGGTGTTGAGTTTCAACAAACTTAGACCATGCAGTTTACAGTAAATATCAAAATTAGTTGAAGGAGCTGCTCCCGGGGGTCACTCCCAACATGACTGGTTAAGCATCAGCGTCCAGAAAAGGCGTCGAAAGGGTGTCTTGTTCAGCTATATATACGGCGTCGTCAACGTTTTCCTTAGAAAGGGGTGTTTTTCAAGCACTGATCTCACGAAAACCAAAAAAAGGGTAGGCCTACCTTTTCAGGTTCACATATTTCTGAGAGGACAATGGTTTTCCTTTCGGTAGTTGTATCTTTTAGATTAAAACACTTTCATCTTTTATGGGTATAATAGTATTCAGGGAAAAAGTACATTTAGCATTTTGCGTCAAGTTTTTCAAAGCCATTTATAACAATTTAGAGGTGTTAACTTTAAAATGTGTGATGCGCCTTTTAGAGTCCATTTCGGAAAATTTGCGATAAATGCATACGCTATTAGGGTCAATTTCAGAAAAGGTGCGATACGCCATTAGGGTCCATTTAAGAAAATGTGCGATACATACGCCATTAGGGTCAATTTCAGAAAAGGTGCGATACGCCATTAGGGTCCATTTCGGAAAATGTGCGATACATACGCCATTAGGGTCCATTTCAGAGGTTGATGGACACGGGTGGGTAGCACTTGTGTATGAGAGTTTCGTTGAAGACGCACTTGTTTTAAGGAGCTTTTGAATATATATATATATATTTTTTAATTGTGTGTCTGCAAAGTAGTAGTTAGGAGATTTGTTTTCATCAAAGCGCAGTAGAGTATATTTATACAGTAGCTACGCGACATAAATTGATCTAAGTATTATTATTATTATTATTATGTGTATATACATATATATAATGTATGACCTATACGATTGACAGATTGTAAATTTATATGATTCGAGGTGCTTGTAAACTTTGAGACTAGGCTGTAATGTGATTGCAATAATGGTACCACTGTGTAATGGGAGGTTGGTTGCAAAGTCATTTTCTCTCCAGCTAGACAAAAGTACAACCCCCACACACACACACACACACATACAAACACACACACTATCCCCAATGCAATTTCATTGTCCTGAGCACCATAATCCTAAATACTCCACTGGCAAGAACATAAACCCAATCATGTTCCTCATCAGACTTATCAGAAATTCACTTTCCACAATCTCATAAATAATAAAGAAAACAAAATACACACTCAGTTCTTTTCACGTTTGTTTTTAATACTTTTTTGCATCAGACAGCATTTCAACATGTAACAACACAGAAATTCTTTTCACTCCTCGTCAGAAATCTCATAAATAACATCTCGACAAAAATAAACAACATTCAAAATGATGCAACGGAAGAAAAAGGAAGCGTTCAAACAAAAAACAAAGAGGATGAAGGGAAGCATTAAAATGATTAGGAATTTGATACCTTCTTGACTTTTTCCAAAAGATATCAGCACTGACATGAAGAGAAGCAAGATCAAAAAAATTATAAAAATACCACTCCCCATAGACAGAAAAGCAAATTTAAGGTATTATAGCTAAGAAGATTAACATTCATGGCTATATTTTATAAATACTTTCTCTATTGATGTTTTTGCTGACATAACACTAAGTCTGACAGAGGAAACCTGTCCCACTGATGTTCTGGAGATTGTGTACCTAAATTAATTTTCTTAAAAGTTAAAGACAATTTTTACCATTATTGTGAGAAAGGGAACTAAAGCAATTGGACAAATATTTCTCTGAAATGAAAGGCCCAACACGTATCACTGATCACTCAGTAATTTCTTACCATTTTTGTATCTCCTTTGGCAAACAGTTTGAATAACCATAACTTATAAAGCTATGTACTACTTCTCAGAATTATTAATGAAATTCAAAGAAATTTGTATATGATCACAACTTTTCATATTCATGTAAGATGCTCCTTTTTATAGATTTATTCATTAACTGTTGAGTTTTACTAAACATGGACTTCAGATACCCTTAAATACACTGGAGAGAAATTAAACCCCATTTCTTAAGTGGAAAGGGGACATGGATAGATCAGAATGAATTCATGTGAGAAGGCAAGATGACACATTTTAAAAACAAGATTAGATTCATTGAATTTTGATTTTCACTGGGATAATCATCCTTGTTGTTGCTACATTTTCATCATCAAAAGCACAGATTAAAATCAGAATAGTACTTGTTTACTTGCTGTTTGCATCTTTATAATTTCTATGAAAGGATTTCCTTTTTTGCTCGTCTATTCTCAACTTTACATTCATGCGGTTTATTTATCACAGTATATTCCATACTGCTTATAATACATACTGACCACTGTATCGAATTTCTTACAGAGTATGAATCTGTCCTGGCATTGTGTCTTTAATGATGCTTGATTTACACTTGTGGAAGTATGTTATGGTTTCATAATTATCTTTGGTATTAATGATATACATTGCATGTTACCCATGCAATACAATTACTGCTTGCCTTCTAATTTTACATCCAAAACTTCAAATTTTCTGTCTACATAGAGCCAGAACTGTGTTAACTCTATGCACAAATACATGTATACAAGTTTAACACTCTTCTGGCTCTTCCCATGAGCTATGGTTGATGGTTGTGTGCCTGGCATAAGTCTCAAACAAATTTTTGTCATTTTACTTTTTTTTAACTTCTTTCAAGAAAGAATAATAAAATAGAATGGAGAAGTTCTAACCACTCACTGTTGACTATTGTCATGCAGATGCAGTATAATAATAGTCCAACCTGTAAAATGCAAATTTTTTGCCCATTTCTGCAACCATTAGCCAAGAATCCATCCATGCCCCTTTTGCCCTAGCACATGCCAAAAATTCTGACCCAAACCATGACAAGCCATTTCAACTGGAAGTATGGAAGTGTGGAAGGCTCAACTCACACATGTTCAAATATTATGTTACACTTGCTACTTCTTAATCTTAACAAATATTTTTACTGTCTGTAAAACAGGAGCACTGTGCATCTAGTAGACACTTTGCGTGTGTAAGTAACAGCCACATTCCCACATCACATTTATTAATCAACATATTTTAAACATACTGTTGAAGTCATCATTCACTTAAACATGATATCAATCATCTTGCTCACATAATGTCTCAATTTTTTATAGTTAGACAACATTATAAAACCTGAAAGCTTGGGTTAACTAAGAGTATCACACAATTGTCTGTTTTCGTTTGCCTGCCCATACAGAGTATACACTTATAAAACTGTGTGCACTTGTGGTGATCAACAAGATAATTGAATATTTAGGGTCACTTATAACATGTCAACATGACACATAACATACATTGCAGGTGCATTGCACATTTGAAGTGCATTATTATGATTACCAAGTGTCAATACTGAAGTGCAAACAAACAGAACTGTTATTTCTAAATTTCTGTCATCTTCACACATTTACATTTCTTTTATTGGTGAAGAGACAGTTATGAAATGGCAAAGTGATAATGACATCAGCATCAAATTGACAGCCTATTGTCCTAGTGATCAAATGGTGACTTTCAACTGAAATGTTCAAATTGTTACAAGTGCACTGTGATCAAAATGGAAAGTAAAAAAGCTGAGTATCATATAACAGAATTCAACAAGAACACTGTCTATAATGGCAAGAAGTGTTGGAAATTTTCGCAACATTAATATCTGATATTTTTTACTAGTCCTTGAGTGTGTGGCAGTCTCATTACATTCATCTTGTAAACAAAGAAGAAATAAAAAGCTACACGGCTTTAATTGTACGTAAACATCCACTATGTTGCAATGTACCGACTTCTCACTTTCTCATCATTTTGAATGTAAATAAATAATAGTAATGGCAGACTCTGGGACTGACAAAAGATGGGTAGGATGAAAAGGGGATAAATGATAAAAAGTACTGTTATACCCTGTCCTGCAGTGTTACGAATTTAAAATAACATATAAAAGAAATAGTTTTTCTCTCAACGAAGAGCTTCTTGTACATTTCAGTTATGGTAAGAAATGTGGTTGGGATTGAATATGACTCACCTACATACATCTAAATGGGCTATCTCTCATCTAAAAATATGGTGATGACGATTTCATTCATGTTTTTTGATAGAATATCCCTGCCTAAGAAGATTTTTTATCTTTCTATTTCTCGCTCTCTCCCGATGATTCGATCGGAAAAACATCTGGGACCCATTTAACAAAGCCTTTTTCCAATGACAAATGTCAAAAATCAGTGACAAATCTGCTGATAACCAATCAGAAGCAAGGATTTCACTAGCTTATAACAAAAACTGTCATTTGTCACTGATGACAAGTTTTGTGAAATGGGGCCCACATCTGCCACCATTTTGGGTTAGAGGGAACTTGATACTATTGCAGTCCTTTAAAAGTTTAATAGTAACGGAAAAAGTCTATGGAGCCAATGAGTGCACACATCTGATGAATATCTGCTACATCCAAACTAGTCTATAAATTAAATCATTAAATTGGCAGGTGGGTTAATCACTCGTACTAATGCTTTCTCAGCAATACTTTCATGATGGGAGTATTGCTAACGAGCAGGAAATCAGCAAAAGGAGAGTGAAAAGTTTTGGCATTACAAATTCATCCCAGTCATTAAGCTGAAAAATTGATTGTGTAAGGCGTTTCCTAAAGGATCTTATGATGTAAATGCAACTATCAATTTAAATTTTATTCACCTACAGTTAAGATGATCAATATGCGACTTGCCGACTCAAAACCACCACCTAGTTAATTAAACAAAAATAAAGACAAGGGAGCAAATGGGAAAGTAAATATGTGATTTTCTGTTGAGATAATAAATCATCCCATCATATTTGACATACTAAAATTAAAATTTCAGCTGTAAATCGTATGAATATGAAGAACCATTGAGAAGAGAAAAACGGGAAAAAGGGTTTGTGCCTGGCTGGTGTCTGCAGTTATCCAAAAGGCTTTCACATTACCCATCATTCAATATATACGATTTCAATAATCAATCAACCTATAGCATGTTTTTTTCATTAGTAATGAATGTAGTAAAAACCAAAATGTTGCTATAAAAGTAGTGCAACTGGTAGATCCCTTCAATTGGTTTTTATGTCAACTAGTATTTAATCACATCTTTTGATTAATTTAAACTCAAGAGATCAGCCAGGTCTACTAATTTGCTCTGAAATTTTCACTGAACAAATTTAATAATTGTTAACATATCACACAATATAGGTGGACTCAATATGAGTAGACAAGAATTCAAACAATGCAAAAGATAGATAGAGAAATTTTAGAGGACCCAAAAAATTGTTTTCAGTGACTTGTTGATGGTTTTGAGCAGGCCGGGGTTTACATATCTCCTGGCAATGAAATTACCTTTTTTTTTAAATATAAGCCTATCTGATGAAGTTGAAAGGTCATGCTCCAGGTTTTTTTTTTTTAAGCCATGATGTTTGGGATAATACTTATTGGTTACAGACACAAAGCGAGTGTAATTTCTTGAATCTTACAAGGAGTGAAAAGAATTTGTATGTTCACTTTCTAACAACCATTTGCCCACTTTTCATATGCTATTTTCAAACAACAAGCAAATACATTAAATAAGCCACAAGTTTAATGTCTGAATGCACAGTGCAGATAAGAATTCTGCAAAAATGTTTAGCCTATTCCTTTTACAATTTCCATTCTCTTCTTTCATAGAGCAGGTAAATTACTGGCTCTCTCAAAGCTTGGAGAAATCAGCCACAAGGTTCAATACATTTCACAGACACAGAAAAACAGAAAGAAAATAAAATAGCAGAACTGGAAACAGCCATGTCCAACCATTTGAACACAAACACAACATCATATGACATGTACAGAAAAGGAAACACAAATACTGATAGCACAGCTCATACAGTCCAACCATCGCGTACCACCTGTAAAAAGGGGTGGATTTTAAACGATTTGTGTTGGTAAGAGAAACAAAGCTGGTAGAGGGTGCAGATGATGACATCTAATGACTCTCCCTAGCTAGATGATGATGATGATGGTGGTCTTTACAGACGTGTTAACTGCTGTAAGAGGCTTGCTGGGATGATGCCCTCAAGTCTCTCCATCACAAAGCTGAACGGTGCCGACAGTGACGAGAGGAACTAGGAAAATGTTGACAGGAAGGCAAAAAAATGGAATGAAATATTCACAAATTTTGTGAAGGGTCAAGATTTACTATAGTCTCACACCACAAATAATTGAATTACAACTAACACAACACTAAATTTTGCAAACTGCCAAAGTTTCTTGCAATGAAAATTGCTATTGTTTACCATTAACAAAAGTTTCTGCTTTCACAATTCTAAAACAATGTTAGGATTGGCAAGTTTTAGCGGAAGTTGATGAGAGAAAGGTGAATAATACAAAAAATGCAAGGAATTTGATGATAACCTTATTAAAACCCTAAGATCACAATAAGAAATGAAATAATATGCTCTCTCTTTTATCACATTCCACATTAGGAATGACATATATCATTCAAAATGTAGAGCAACCTTTAAAGATGTTTTCTTGCAGGAATCACAATGTAAAGTGTATAGCAATACAGATATCATCAATATGAATGAATACCATAGCAGAACAAGGGAGGTTAACTGCACATATCCCCTTATGCATCATTCAAATCCTATAGAAATGTAGTTTCTATATGGTGCTCAAAATCTTTGGTAGAAAACCTAAGTTTTTCACTTTTCTACAAATAAATCTAAGAGAGAGAGAAAGAGAGAGCACTTATCCAATAGAAAAGTTTGGTAGAACTCACTGCTTTAGCGATAGCACCCATGGGTTCGGGGAACTGATGCGTGAGGAGTGCCAAAGAGGCGGTGAAAGTACACAGCCCTGCTGTGAAGAGGATGAAGAAAGGTAGCTCCTTCTTGGGATATACAGATACCTCGTGAAAAGCTGCTGTAA
The DNA here is from genome assembly GCA_037976565.1 of Mesocentrotus franciscanus. NCBI lineage: Eukaryota > Metazoa > Echinodermata > Echinoidea > Camarodonta > Strongylocentrotidae > Mesocentrotus > Mesocentrotus franciscanus. The sequence goes on from CP137666.1 coordinate 52,731,647, forward strand.
TGCAAACAAAGAAATTCACCTCAAGACATAAAGTATTTATTGATAACAACAGTAACAATAATTGATATTTCTATAGTGCTCATATCTGCCATGCACACATTTCACGGTGCTCAAAATGCTCAAAACGCTCCAATATTACCCTAGTTTTTTTGGTGCTCACAGCATTCAAGAGATGCCCTCCTACCAGATACTAAGTTAACATCTTGCAGACCAGCCAAGTTTTTCAAACTGCAATGTGGGACAACTGTTATCAAGAGTCCATTACAGCAAAGCGAGCAAGGCGAGCGGAGCATATAAAGGCCGGAGGTCCAGGGAGCAGAGCCCCCCGAGCTCATGGGTTTTGGCACTTTCAGGCATGTAGGAAAGGGTATCCAGAGGCCTAAAAATGAGGATTTTTAATGCCTATGTTTACAAAAACTGGGCATTATTTGATTGACTGATTTAATGACTATAGAAAAAGATCAGTTTTTTTTTCCTTTTTTTTTATCAGATTTTTTTTTTAAACAAAAATTGCAGAATGCGGGACATCCCACATTTTCAGGATTTTTTTCCTTCCAGAATACAAAGCAGGACACTTGGCAGGTCTGCATCTTGGCATATTGTGGGAAATGTAGATTAATATTTTCTTGCTATAAAAAGAAAGTTTTGAGCTACCAAGACTTGAGCCCACAACGCTGAATGACAGGACAAAGTACTACCACCGTTTAAAAACATTGATGACATTAGACCTAAATCTGCATCTTTAACTATATGTTGTTTATTACTTTGGGGGAAATAAAAGAACATTTCATGCATTAGAAATGGCATGACTGATATAGTCAAGATTTAGTGACAACCATATTTCATGGAATTATAGGTGCAATATGATATTTTGAAAATTAAATCTGACTGCTTTATTTCATTTTCATGACTTCAGATCTTATTCATACAGTCCATTTCCTGCAAATAGTTTTCTCTTTGATTTTCGGGAAATAAATGTCAGATTCATTACCAGAACACACTCTTATGAGGGAAAGTATCAAGGGAAAAACAATACAATATAAGTATGTAACCCTCTGGGACTAAAATGTAGACATTATTTTTTAACAAGATTCTAAAAAATTAAGGAAATTATGAGCCTTTGAAATTGAGTAGACTTACAAGGCAATAACTCCCTATCCACCGTCTCTGTACAGCTGGGGTAGGGGTAGAAAAGGTGTCCCTTCTCCAGCGGGTAGGGGATCATTCGAAACGTTCCCTCCCATGTACAGTGAAGAAGTTGGAGTGCCCCTTCTACCCTCTTCCAGTGTGCAATGTGTAAGAAGCTATAAGCGATAGCCTCACTGTCCCCTCGCTTCAAGATGTGCTCTGGTGGCAAGATCAGGCTTTTCATTTCCAATAAGTACTGCAAGATAATGGAGGAATAAAATCATATACAGTCAAACCTGCTTTAGTGACCACCTGTCTACAAAGACCACCTGCCTACAAAGACCACATTTTTTGTTTCCCTTGAAAATGGTTTCTCATTGAAACATGTACTAAAGGAACCTGTCTACAAAGACCACCTGTCTACAAAGGCCACTTTTTGTGTTTCCCTTGGGCGGTCGCTATAGACAGGTTTGACTGTAGTTGGAAGATATTCTTCCTGCATTTTTTTCTTTGGTCTCATTTACATTCGATGCCAGAGGTGAAAGTTAAATACAAGTAATTCAAATAACACTGTGTAAAGATAAGACAATGTGACCCTAATTTGCTACCCCATTCATAGTTACATCTCAGGTGTGGCACTGGATATAGAACATAGACTCTCTCAAGTACGCAAGGGCATATGGATAATGGACTCAAATACCATCACAGAGCCTGAAGAAGGTGCTCACTTGAAAACTGACATCCCTGATCGATGGATCGAATCTTACTTTGTAACTCCAAACAAAAACATATTTCTTTGTTTTAAATTTTGCAAAATAGTTTGGATAATGATTACAAAATGTCAGTTCATAATTTAGATCATAAGTCAAACTTATGTAAATAGAATTCACTACATTATTTGACTAACCTTTGGTACATGAGGATTGAACTCAACAGCTCGATGAATGGCCTCCACTGCATTCATTTCAGCGGTTGAGAGCCCCCGCTTAGACGCCATCTCAGGCGAAAACCTGAACGATGAAAGAGAAATTTGGGAGCTGCTATGGATGTTGGAGTTTCTATACATACAGAAGATAACAAAGCAAAACAAAACAGAGAATAATGTGTCAGTTTGTGCTTTGCTGTCTATACTTAGTTCATCAAATTTTCAGGAACCATTATGGACAATGTTTGGAACAACAGCGAAATACCCCACCACACTAGTAAACCCATTTTAACTTTGATCCCAGGGCCTAATAGTGACCCTAACCGTAATACATTGTATTTAACTACTGATGCATGGTAGGGTATTCGACAGTTAAACCCAAAGTCTTATAAAAAATCAAACATATATTTTTTAATATGCAATCTTATTTAATTCCTACAAAATCAAAATACTCAAAGTACTCTAGTTAAACAACATATTCCAAAGAGTAGAGTTAGAGATATGTAAACAATACATAGCACTACATAAAGGTAGGGAATGGACAAAGTTACAATCACTATGATGATTTAATTCTCAACTGATTCCTGTCACACTGATCTTTTGTCTCCCATTTTTTGGATCCCGAAATACATGGATCCTTATCAGTGATTCAGAAACAGAGAAATAATTGTAGCCCAATGATGTTTACAAGTGCTTATGTTCACCAATTTTGTTGTTGATTGAAACATATTCCAATAGAAATACAATTTCTGTGGTAGGGGTAGTAATCTGAGATGTGTATTGTATTGAGTTATAATGGCTCATTCACACGTGAGATGGTAAACCACTTTTAAACAAAAATCCACTGCAGAAAAATCAGAGGAGATGAAAATATTGCTGTTCGCATTTCCGTATCTTACTACCCCACATATCAGGAAGTTAGAGTAGGGGCAATCGCCCACAGCTATGATTTATCATCTTCTAAAAAGTTGCATTCACACTATCATTTAAACATGACGTGTGCTGGTGCTGTATTTCAGGTGTGTCTGAAAGGGGGTTGAGGAGCTACTCACTTGTCACACACTGTCCTGGCTTTCAGGAGTGCCGCTGTGTAACAGATGGTGGCAGACTTGGGTAGACTGATATCGTCATACTTGGCAAGTAGAGCCTGGACATCTGCATAGAGCTGCATCTCCAGAAGAGCCTCAATGAGATTCTCATGGATCTGAAACATGCTGACTACTGGAAACTCTTTGATCAGCTGTAAGGAGCACATGGGACAGACAGAACAAAATGCAAAATGCTGTGTTACAGTACTATAAATTGAAAATGACTAGGATTTTCTCAGCAAGAAACTTTCATGAACTGCAAAAATTCAGTGGTGTGTCAGTTGCTATCAACTACTTAACGTATGATACGTTCCGAACCTGAACCACTGATGACATTTGCGAGCTTTCATGTAGGAAAAACTTTCTGGCTTTACAGTATTTCAAAATGTTAATCTATTGGTTGCACAGAATTAAAAAATACTGTAAAAATTCTAAATATGGCTGTGAAAGAAGTTGAATTGTTCATTGATTAAATAAAATATATCACCTCAGATTTCATATTCTCCATTTACTATGTACCATGCATGTACTCTACATAGAATATTACCAACTAATATGACTATTATTCCCTTGTTGCAATCTTACATTACTATGGCACTAATGTCCTTTGGCAAGACATTAATCTACATTTGCTACACTCGACCCAGGTGAGGTAAATGGGTACCTGGTAGGATTATTCCTTGATATGCACTGTGTGCTGATAACGGCTGCCGGAGCTAAAGCTAGGGTAATAATTATGTAATTTATGTAAAGCGCACTGATATGTCGTAGGACAGGAATTGCGCTATATAAGTGGTATATATTATTATTATTATTATTATGTCAATGATATTGTATTTGTACTTAAGTTGCATAAGCTCTCATATATCATGAGCGTATCTCTGTACATCTGATGCCTGACATATTCCGCAATACCTGCAATTTTAACTGTCAATTACTGCTAAAAAAATTTCACATGCATTTCCTCTTCGCTAGAGTCCCCTGTAGTAATGCATTACCATGTAAATCTCAATCTTAGTTCTTATGTACATCTACAGGAATATGCCAGACCTTGCAAAATCAATGATTTATATTCATGATTTAAATAATGGAGCAGTCTTCGGTTTCGCAGTAGTACACTGTACTTTCATATGCCTCAGGTTCAATGAAGAGGCAAAACCTGAAACCAATAGTTTTTTTTTGTCTTGCTTATAAAATGCACACTTCCTCGTTACAATAATTGATGTCACCTATAGTTCATGTAATGAACATTTTTAAAGGGTGATTCTGCAATTGCTCATATTCCCACTCAATGCCTACTTCATGTGGTATTTTGCTAAATATAATTGAATCCTTCATAATCTAACAAGCATTGAAGTAATGTTCATTCTATCGATTTGAAAATTCAGATTTCCATGCTACATTTAAGTGTTATTTCATACATGGAGCTTTTATGCATAATGCTCCTGACTTACATCACGCATCATTTTCACTGCTTCCTTTGTTCTGCCTAGTTTCCTCATACACATGGCAATTCGCCGCTTGATATACACCAGTACATTCAGATCTCTTCCTGTTTCCACAAAGAAAAAAACAAAGAAAACACTAGCATAACAATCATGTTTTAACATGCCCTACTTGCTTCATGACATTATCACAAATCACAATGGCAGGGTGACAACGGGAAAATACTGAAGACAATCATCAACTTTCCTTCAAACTTTTAACGCATTTTGTTCTTTAAAATGAGCATATGAAATTAAATATCATCAAATACCTAAAGATGATTTTAGCCTAGACACAATTTGCAGTATTGATGATGGATAGAGTTTGAAAGAAGGTGATTATATACCACTCATTACAGCAGGGAAGCAAGCTTATCGATCACCTTTCAAGTGTGTTTCAGTTTTGATCAATTTAGAAGGCATGTTTACTTACCTTAGTACACGACATAAATGAACAACAATAAATTATATCAATATAAGAATGAGAGAGAGTAAAGGTTATTGTGACATTTTAAAAATGTACTAGTGGCATGTAATGACTTACCCAAATTTGACACACAAATTTTTATCTCATAGTTATTTCTTATCTTCAGTTTTGTAATGTAAAGATATAGAAATTAACCTGTCAAAGTTTATATTCACGACAAAACTATGGACTGAAACATAGTTTGTGGCTACAGTTAAAGAAAGGTCATAACTTTAAAAGTGCATATTTCTAGAAATGAACATCCCCTGGCCATACATCCAGGTACCCTTTTGCCTTTCACCCTGACATAAACGCAATGATAACATACTTAGATGACTTACTGTGTATTTTCTCATGAGGGGGACTGTGGTGCTGCAAAGCCTGACTTCTCTTGAAGTTGGCCTCAGCAATTTTGAGAGCTTGCCGAAACTTTTTCTCAGCATCAACGATGGTTGTTGCTTCTTCTTCGGCTAATAAAATCAATGCTGTTGCACAACTGTACAATGGAATATAAACATTTATGATTAATGATGAACAATAAGCATCTTCAGGTACCATCAAAATATTCAAAATATCTGCCACAAATGTAAATGTCTTTTTTTTTTTAACAAGATAAAAATTATAGGAACTGACTACTTGCACCAGACATTTCAGTTTCCTGCTATATTCGCAGGGCATCAGTATTTCTCACACATGAAAGAAAACATTCCAGATCTCAAGAAAACAATCTAGATCTCAAGAAAACAATCCAGATCTCAAGAAAACAATCTAGATCTCAAGAAAACAATCTAGATCTCAAGAAAACAATCTAGATCTCAAGAAATCACATTCTTCTCAAAACTAAACCAGGAGTACTTTTTAAAAAAGTACTACTTCCAGCTCTGACAACCATCAGTTTAATTTACTTTGCTATGTCAATTGAATTGATGCATCTAAAAGAAGTTGTCCTGTATTCTCAAAATGACAAATTATTACACATCATATTTTTCAGCTTTTGAAAGTACAAATTCATTTTGTTTTGGTTTAAATAACAAAATACAAAAATACAAAAGTACCGAACCAGACATTTTCAAAAATGCAGATAATACATAATATTCTAAAAAATACTTCAAAAGCTTTAAAAGTGGAAGAAATATTGATTTTATTCTTTATGATAACATGAGCTACATTTCCTACCTTATGTAATACCTTGGGAAAATATTATTAACATTATCTCCTATTATGACAAATCAACTGTAAGTCTTTAAGTGGGTTACAGCAGTTATGTTATTAAATCTTCATTTGACTTTGATTGTGAGGAATATCATACTTACTCTCCAGATTTCTCTAAGGCTTCGTGTGCTGCTTTGATACGATTCTGAGGATTTCTCTCTCGCCATGCTTTCATCATAACTGAAATAAAATCATAACAGATACACCATGCACTATGTATTTCCTACTTTCAAAAATCCAGAATAAACAACATTTCACTAATTCAATATGAAACATTACTAAACGTCTATTCTCATGTATTTTCCCCCTATATTCAACTGGTTAATTACCATTTGCTACTTAATAATTTGACTGCTATGTTAGATAAATAATTTGGAAGAATGTATAACATCTTTAGACATACATTGTGCATAAAATGGAGGAATGTCATAATATACTTAGTAATGGGTTGAAATGTAATCTCTATAATCCTACCAATCTGAAGTCTATCTCCAATCATTGAAATTTTTTGGTTTAAAAGAATTGTTGGTAATTTAGTATGAACATTTTTGGTAGTTTTCTTTTCTTCAGAATTATATATTATTATCAGTATTATCTCACCTTCATCCTGGTGTCTGGTAGGATCTGAATCACAGGTGAATAAAGTTTGGTGATCTTGTGCGGATTGGTTCATGTCATAGTACGTCAATGGATCTTTCCCTGTCACCCAGTTGTATCGATTATACTCTGCTCCTCGTATAAGGTTCAGTGGATTCCGCCATGTTTTACACTCTGTTCAATGAAAAATCATAGAGATAGAGAATAATTTCAAAATGTGCACTCTTCAGTCTGCAGTATTACTTAGCCATAAATGCATTATTAGTGTTTTACCGAGAAATATGTGCATCACTGAGACACTGTCTACGGTGTGTGCCTGCTAATCATCAAGTGCTTTTAGAGTATTTTAAAATACAAAGTATCAATGATGTACCTTTTTAAAAAAGATTAACATTACCTGAACTATACAAAACTTTTGAAATTGTAAAGTGAATAAAAACAACAACAGTAATCTTGTACATATAAAGACTTCTAAATAAAAGTTTTGTTTCTCTGTCTACTAAAATGAGCTTCCTGATTTGTATTAGATATCAGTACTATAACTTTTATTTGATTTTTCAAATTTCGTATTGAGGAACAGTAACTTTAATCAGGTAACATCATATTTATTTTCAGGTATCTATAACTTTTACTTTGAACTAAAAGAAGAAAATATGTCATAATTTCTCACATTACACTTTACTCAAACTACACCAAACAAACAACTGGTATTGACATCTATCCAAAATCAATAATATACTGTAGACAAGGAAATTGTGGATTACCTAACCTCAATAAGATATTTGCGTATTTATCTACAAATGTAAACTACAGACATGTATGCTACGTTGTCAGCATAAATGCCAGGTTTGTCAATCATGTAAAAAGAATTGATCAGATATTGAACACAATTCACAGATCACTCGAGACTACAATTTTTTTAACAGAATTTGTTCTAAAATTACTGATTCAAAACAATCTAACTACGGTATAGCTACAATGAAATTCAATTTGTTTCATATCCATATTTCCTTGTTTCATTCACTCAGAGCTTTTTCAAACACTACTTCCCTTATAAAGATATCCAACAAAACTGCCTCAATATTCACAGCAATGGCAAACCCATGCATACAGGCAATTAACAAACACAACAAAACTTGAAACAGCAAAATCAAATCAGGGTAATTTCTGACTCTGTAAAGACTCAACTACCGGTAGCTACATTTATCTGTATAATTGTCTGAACTAATATATATATATATATATATACATATATATTTTTTTTTTACCTGGTGGTGACTGCTGCCCAGTAGAAGTCCCACCTCCATTCTCTGCACCTCCTAACCAAGGAGACAGGTGGTTGAGCGACACCTGCTCGATGAATGATGTTCCATATTTACGGAAGTACCACCATTCAAAGATCTGTAAATGGAAAAGTAATGTGGACACAATGATATTACTGAGGTTTCAAATAAAAATTGAACAATTGATATATTTAGGCAAAAATTAATTGAGTAAAGTATATTAAAGATTAAGACAGATTTACTTCAAAATGTACTCATGAATAGATTGGAATAATTAAAGGATGCAAATAAAATATTTTGATTTGGATGCCCCACATGGAGCTACATGTATGGCATTTGATCGTCATTCAATTGAGTGGAAATTACTCTCCAAATCACATTAGTGATGCCAATGCCTTTCAAATAAAATATTTATACTTTTTCTATCTAATGAAAATATGAAATAAAACCTTACTTATTCTCTAATGAAAATGTAATTGTTCATTGAGAAAATTTACCAGAATCAAACCAGAGATGAGAGATGAAGTCCCTGTCAGCGCCACATAAAATTTTGGAGTGAGCGTATTCAGGAACATTGCAACTGCAGAACAAGAGAAAAGATAAAAGGATGGTATTATTAATTCTCCAAACAAAGGTATTCCTTTTTAATAAAGGCCCTACAGTATGGAGATTGACAATGGGATAACTGGCTCTATTATGTTACACACACAAAAATCAACTATGTACATATTTACAATACAAAGTGAGTCAATGCATATATCATTAAAGATACTATGTCCCTTTTGCAGCCAACATCAAATTCTGTAGAACTTTGCAGGAATTATGAATACGTCATGTATGTCCTATCGGTGAAATTAAAACGTTAGCAGTATCCTAATATTCAAATTATGCAAGGAAACCCGTTTACTTGCTAGACTTTACTGTCAGACACTATTGCGAGACTGACCGGCTTTTTCTTCTTTGGTAATAACATACATAAAATGAACTGTAAAGGGTACATGAGCATTTGTCTACATGTACATCAATAACCCACTTCTTGTAATGGCCAAAATTAAACTGATTGAATCTTTGCGCAGCACAAAACGTACGACCATTCGGTACAATGGTCTGAAATCAGACTATTAGCACTTTTTAGCACATAGTACTAAAGTTGATTCGACAACTAATACCGGTAGTCGTTATTTTCCCACCTAAAGACATTTTCAAGCCCCCTTTATTTTAGGGAAGTTCTAAATTAGTATTATCTTTCAAATGCTGTTGGAATTTAACCTTTTCATTTTTTTGGCCTGCAAATGGGACATAGTACCTTTAAGGGTGATTGAAAAATGAAAACAATGTGTTTTTTTAAACCATGACATGTACTAACTGATTTTGTACACTTATCAACATGGTACATGTGATAGCAAGTGATATTTGGTACCTACATGTGTGTACTGTGTACATACTCTAATGCAGAGGCAATGGAGTTCAAGCTGAGGGGACAGTATTAAAAATCACATGTAAAGCACAGAGTTATATCTGCAACTACAAAAACAGTTTAATCAAGTACACATTCATTGTACGTATATGCTTTCTTTCATTTGTGTTTCTTTGGCATAAAAAATGCAAAGTTGCGAAACCTATTACACATATAATGACACTTTCTTAAATTCTTAATCTAATAATCACCTCAGATGCATGACTATGCATGACTTTACTACATATACTACATGTACCTAACATGTACTGTACTTGAAACTCTTTGAAAGCATACAAGCTGTGATTTGGCCAAATAGGGTCATGGGCTAAACAAGAGGTGAACAACCACTGTGCAAGCACAAGTTACAAATGAACATGTCATACATGGGATCCCCTTTTACACACAGAGCCAATTTCAAAAGTAGTCGTGAACTGTCGATCCTATTACAACTGGATAATACTTATAAATGGTCTACAGGACTGATTTGCAATGTTCAGCCCCCCAACCCCCTTCATTTGTTGACCTTCTTTTGCTTCTACTCAAACTAACTTTTTACAGGTGCCAAGATATACTAATATTCATGGTGCAACTTTTGCTAACCCCTCTTCTCCATATGCTCCAGAGATCTGGTTTCATTGAGGTCTGTTCTAAATATGGACTCTTCGTTCCAGAATTACTTTCAATTATTATCAAAATCATGGAAGTACATTTTGTTACTGTTTAAAAAAAAAACCTGTAAGAATATAAAGATACTGTAGCAATATTAATTTCCCAAAGAGTAATGTAAACAAAAACTAAAATGTGTTCGTGATCACCCATTCCAGCACCTGAATAACCTTGCAAACTACCTTCGGAATTCGCTAGTGGACACGGCTTTCTTCTCATACAAAGCGATTTGAAATTGGTCAAGAATTAAACCCAAAATGGGGAAATTTGTTACCGGAGTGATAGCGCCTTGCTCACCTTCCACCTGATGATAGTGAGCTAACATGCCATTTACATTACAAAAAACGCTGACCTCTGACGAGTGTTCACGATGTTGGTTCTGTTGCAAACACAAATACATGCAGTGTACGCTAAAATGGCTGTTTTCGCATTGCCAATTTAATATTTACTTTACAACAATAGCGATAAATGTAAAAAGGCGCAAGTGCAGGGAATTCGCTAGATTCAGCGTACTTCATGCGTACACCTTAGTAGACAAAACTAAGTGATATTAGCATAAAGTATCAATTGGTAATGTGAAAACACAAATTGTTCACGTAAACCAAGTGTATTTGCGTTTGCGGCAAAACCAACATCGCAAACTCTCTGTGGTGGCAGAATTAAGGTTCTTAGGATAATTTTCTGTGAGTTCTGTTGCAGTAAATGACTGTGTCTGTGTGTAATCATTGATTTGTGTGTGTGTTTATATGTCTTGGCGGTCATGGTCAATCATCGTGGTGTATGATGGGAGGTTGTGTATCCGGACGCTCAACAAAATTAAAGCCATCACTTTTGCCTTTCGATTTAACAAAAACTATGCATCAATAGCACCAACCATCATAACCATCCGTCCTTCATAATATTGCCTAAAAAGATTTATAAAATATTGCATGCAAACTTCTTCAAATCACTGATTTCAATCAACTGTCCGGATACACAACCTGTCCGGGCACACGCCTGGGTTTACGAATCTAGGTTAGGGTAGACAGAAATAACCGTCTGGTATGGGTCATTCTTTAATAAAACTGACATTTGTCAACCTTCCCTATACACAGACGGTACCCCTTATGGCTCGGGGGAATGCCACCAATTTTGTACCACATCTGTTTTTTTTACAAAAACTTTCTCCACTGTTTTTCTTTATCTAGATCTACATGTAACTGTCTGATTCATAAATCAGACATAAGAGAGTATATATATATATTTCTCTTAGGTATATAAAATCAATAAAATACTTTAAAATAGTAATTATGTAATTCCAATGGCAAAATTTACGGGCTTACTTTAGAGTTATACAAGTTTTGTCTCACAGTCTCAGAACAGTGATTCATGTATTCGAACTGTAATCTATGACATGACCCGGCCGATATATTCCTGGGGCAACGTACCAAAACAAAGCCGATGGCTAATCAGATCATTTGTTTGATTATCTTTGATATTGGGTTAAAATATCACTGGGTCAGCAGGGCTGACTCATACGTAGCTATTGGACATTCGAAGAAAAAAAAATGAATATTCATTAACTCAAATCAAGATGGCCGACAACAAATCATGTTTACGACAATTCTGAAATCTTGACATTAATTTAGGATCTAGTGTAAATGAGCCGAGCATTGGCGATGCGAAAAACAGAATCTGCGATGATTTCCTTGATGCATTATACACATTGACTTTGTACAGAGACTTTCACGTTATGAGCGATAAATCCTCGGGAAGAGGGACAACCCATAAAAGTAGACGGTGAACTGGGGGTATTGTATTACGGGGGGTATTGTATTACACGGAATATGTTTTTCGCATCGCCAGCGCGCGGTTCGAGAACCTGAAACCCACAGAGTGCCGATGAAAAAAAACAACCATGAATATGCGGAGGATCCTTATTTTTTAGGAAGCAATTTGTCCGCGTTTACGAGGATATCCTTGTTTATGCAGACGATCCTCATTCTCGGACCAGCACCCCTACTGATCAGAGACTGAAGCTTTCGGTCTAGGTTAGGGCAGCTGAAGTTAGGCTACTCTAGATCTAGATTAGTTGCCTCGGGCATCATGATTCATTGGCATCTGTTCCAGCCTCAGAAGATCACTAAAATGTGACATTTATTAATACTTTTTAAGCTTTTAACTTTTAAGACAGATTGAAATTTACTCGCGACACATTCAAACTTCAATCAAAGTTCAAACTTTATCAAAGTTGAAATTTGAATTGAAACTTGAATGTTGAACAAAATAATATTTAAACTAAGTAAAAGACAACCTAGATCTACGAGTAGTTTTTTACTACCTAGATCTAGATCTAGGCTAGACAGAAATAACCGTCTGCTTTGGGTCATTCTTTAATAAAACTGACATTTGTTGACATTCTCCATACACAGACGGTAATTAGTACGCCTCGCACCATGGGGAGAGATTTAGCCAATTCTGCAGCACTTTGCTGCAGCCATTTTCTCCCCCGATTTTCTTTATTTAGATCTAATTTTCTGATTTATAAATCAGATAGAAATAAACTATGTCTATTTTTCTCCTATGTACAGTTATCAAATTTGTTATGACTTATTTCCAAATGTGAAATTTACGGACTTACGTATATGAGTTATCCAATTTTTATCTCAGAACCAATGGAACGGTACGTTCATGCATTCAAACTGGTAATCTGTGACATGACCCGGCCGATATATTTCCGGGTCAACCGACCAAAACAAGCCCAATGGCCAATCAGAGCACGTGTTTGATATTGGGTTTATGAATATTCAAATATCACTTACTCGTACGTAGCTATTGGACATTCGAAAAGAAAAAAATGAATATTCATAAACTCAAACCAAGATGGCTGACAACAAATCATGTTGACTACAAGACTTTCTCGGATTAATCACTAATTTAGGATCTAAATGAGCAAGCTATCATAAGTCAAAGTAGATCTTTCCGTGTTATTTTTAATTTTTAATAAAATTCAGTGTAAAATTGCAGGATATATGAAGACGTAAAGAGTGAAAAACTCATTGCATATCTCATTCATCGCGGTCCGGCCGAACCGAACTATTCGTTCCCCACACTACCGCATAGCCGTACTTCAGTCTATGTATAGAGGCGGTCAGAGGAGCTAGATGCAATCTCAACGGAACAACCGTCGATATCAGAGACTGAAGCTTTCGGTCTAGATCTAGGGTAGACGAAGATTTCTGTCTCTTTCGTTCGTTAGCCTCTGATTTGGGTAGGGTCGGCTCCTCTTTTTAGAGACAGAGCCCGACCATAGCGACTGCATTGCAAACTACTGCTCGCGTCCAAGCATCAAACTTATGCCCAAAATACTACATTTTACCCGATGGCGATGCATATCCGATGCATTTATTATTGTAAATTAGGCCTAGGCTTAAACTACATCGGTTCCACTTACCAGATTGACTGTATGATGCGTTTAAGGGTCTTTTTTCCTGATTTTCATCGCTAAAATTGAGCTCCGTGTTGAAATTCTTGCAGCCATATTTTAAACTGTTACTGCGCATGAAGGAAGATGACATCATCCATGGAATTGGAACCGATGTAGTTTAGCCTAGGCCTAATTTACAATAATAAATGCATCGGATATGCATCGGGTAAAATGTAGTATTTTGGGCATAAGTTTGATGCTCGGACGCGAGCAGTAGTTTGCAATGCAGTCGCTATGGTCGGCTTCTGTCTCTAAAGAGAGGAGCCGACCCTACCCAAATCAGACTTCAGAGGCTAACAAACGAAAGAGACAGAAATCTTCGGTCTAGATCTAGGCCTAGATCTATAACTTAATAGTCGTAATGTCATGCGCATGGACACGATGGAAATGATGAAAATAAGTCAAATAGTCTACAAGTAGGTCTACAACAACAAACATGGCAAACGCGGCTAAACGCCACATCAGTCATGACAGTCACACACATGCACATCCACACTGCACTGACGGCCGGGCACTGGCAGATAAGGCTAGACATACACTGTACGTACGGTACACACTTGCATGATGATTCGCTGGCAGGCATCCGATATCAACTCGCAGCGGAAAATTGTAACCAATTTCGCTTTTATTTTTTGCTGCCTTACCATTCATGCTTGCTCAGAAATGCAACAAATCTGGATTCTCAAAGATCTAGAGACATCAAGAAGTACTCAAAGTCACCGAAGAATCGTCGGAATTCGCCGTGAAATAGTATTTAATCTCTCAACATATGGAGTTTCCTCGCAGACACGGCAACTAGTTTATGCTGAGGTCAAAGGTCGCCAATCGTCTGGCCTTCCAATATCGGTAATAAATCTTATGATATCGCAATACCAGCTGTTTTTTTTTTTAGGTTAAATAAACAAAATATAATTTGAAAACAAAAAAGTTCATGACTTTGACAGCAAAAGATAACTTTTTCTTTTATTACTTTATCTATATTTTGTTTATTTCAAAGTACAAAATTAAAATACATTTAGACTTTTTGTTCACGATGGATTCACTTCCCAGTCAAGAAAGTGCTACTCATTCAACAAAAGAGTATCGTCGTAAACAGACCCCCCATCCCTTTGAGGCCTGACAGACATGAAATACAAGTTTGCCAGGGGGTGTTTCACTAAACACTAAAACCGATCTTAAAATTGATCCGATCGATTTTAAGGGCCTAAAACCGATTTCGACTTTAGGACCCGTTTCATGTAATAAATAAAATCTGTTTTCGATTTCATAAAACAGTTCACAAGTATCAGTTTTAAGCTAAAACCAATTCGGCCTTAAAATTGATTTTTAAAATCGAAATCATTTTTAGTTGATGAAACACCCCCCTGGTGGTAAGCACAGGGTTATAACATGAATAAAACTCAAACAGATAAACTAATGTTCCTATGAAACAAAAAATAAAAAAAGATTTTAATGGCTTGCAGGGATTTGCTTAGACCGAAAATTCCTGTCTCTTTCGTTCGTTAGCCTCTGATTTGGGTAGGGTCGGCTCCTCTCTTTCCGACCCTACCCAAATCAGAGGCTAACGAACAAAAGAAACAGAAATTTTCGGTCTAGGATTTGGTAGGTGAAAATCTCAAATCTCAAAACTCACAAGGGCTCAAAAGGGCCAACATGTTGTAGTTAATCATAATTGAAAACTTTCCCAAAAGTATGGTGGCAAATATTCATTATTAGCCAAATTAAAATTACAGTTATTTTTCTTTTCAAATTTGAATTTTGCAACTTGCAGTGTTTTATTTATCCCATTTGTAGTTTAAAAAATAAGGGCTTCAAAATTCACTCATAGAGAAAATTTGAAATTTTCATAAAACTTTCATAAACTCAACTTGCTACTAAAATAAATTATGACATAAGTTTTTGAGGGCTTGCTAATCCCCGATATGTGGCTTTAAATAGAAAATACAAAGTAAAGAAAGTCAAGACAGACAGGGGCAAGAAGAGTGAAGGGGTGGAGGGGCGAGAGAGAGAGAGAGAGAGAGAGAGGAGAAGGGATGAGAAATGGAAAGAGACAGACAGAGAAAGGGAGGGAGAGTGAATGAGTGAGAGAGAGAGAGAGAGAGAGAGGGGGGGAGGGAGAGAGGGGGAGGGAGGGAGAGAGGGGGAGGGAGGGAGGAGAGAGGCAGACTGAGTAATGTCTTCCTTTTTCATCGTCTAGTTGATTTCATTTTCACTTTAGAAATGGAATCATACTGCCTGCCTAACAAGAAACATGGACAAAATTAAATTCTTTGATTTATTGCATACCAGCGTTGTATATAGGAATATAACAAAGTTTCCACACAGAGGGCAGCAATACTTTTTGAAAGTTTGTTATGCATTGCCTAAGCTCAGAGATTTTGTTTCCCTTCTCCCATATCACTATACAAATTTTATGTCTACTGTTGGCTAAGGATTCAACCAAACATTAACTGAAAATCACAATATATTATTACTACATTTGCAAACATACTCAGGAAAATATATTAGTTTTTTTTATTATCAATCATCATTGCAGGTCATCAAATAATCATATAGTGGTAACAATGAAGCAAAGATCAACAGACCAAACTGACTAGTTTTCTATAACTATCATTTTATTTCTAATTTGTGTACAGACAGAATTCATGACATTCCAAAGTTCTCTTGAATAAATATATGCTTGTAATTTTAAAAACATAATGTATACTATTATATGCACAGTATTAGACAAAGTAAACTGAATTCCCATGACCCAGATTCTTGATAAGATTATTCAGCTTCTCAAATATTTTTTTAAGGGGTAAATTCCTTATGACTGTACTGGATATCTTTTACCCCTGTACAGTTAGTATGTTATTTATGATTTAAAATTTTACACTAAATGACAATGCCCAATTCCATCATTCTACAATTCGAAATTTAAACTGGATTGAATCATTACAGTATTGTAAAGGTACTAATATAAATACCAGTAGGTAAATTGACTCTACTTCTTCTCTTTTAAAGTAATGTCATTAAAAGAATCAGAACATTCTGACAGAGACTGTGGTCAGTGTGGAGCATACAGAATGTGGGTGGGGTAAATACAATTGGGAAGTACATGCAGCTGGGGGTTTATGTCACCAAAATAAACTAGTTGACAAAAATCATTTTGTAAATTTCAATATTAAAATTATTAAAATATAAAAATTAAAGTTACATGTTCCATGTCACAAGGCTGATACCAGCATTTACTACAAGATACACTGTACACTCATGTCAGCACAAATTAAGTCAAGTTCATCAAACCAATTCCTATATTAGTTCAATTTAATTCCATTTCAATTTATTTTTCCATTAAAACATAATGAATACATACAACAAATACATTGGAAGGAGCCCTAAGAAAGCAAAACTATTAGGAGGGGCCTTATTCCTAGAGTATTGTTTTAATGGCTCATTTAAGCAGTGGCATACATGTAGGTATAGGTATCATCATTACCCTACTGACACAAACTATTCCTTGAATTATTAAAACCTTAAGAAGGTCAAGTGAATGAGTGAACTCATTTCAAGATTAATTTTGTCTTTTAAAGTAAAATTTAAAAAATTAATCTGGTAAAGTAAACTTGGTATCATGTAATAAATATTTTTTTCCCACAGAAAAGAATATTTGGCTTTTCAAGACAGAACACTTTCCGTATTTCAGATTCAAATATTTGGGCAGTTTTCTGCCCACCACCTTACAACACTTAAAAGATATGTAAAAAAACAGAACCTATGCCTTTTTCTAGACGGATTATACTGAATATCTTTGAGACAGTTTGTCATAATCATTAAAAAATAATGGAAGACCCGTGAACTGTTTTCATAATTAGTTAAACAATTTTGGTTCCTTTGCTTCTATTTAAATTTAATCATTTTCGTGAAAACCACTGTAACCAAATATAACCTTGAGGTGTTTTTTTTTTTACATTTAACCCTCATCAGGGCTCAACACTAACTAAAATCTAAGTTCGGACCCAAATTTTGGAGTTTTTACATAGGGTATGTACGTACAAGACTGTAAAAAGTTCAATCTGGACCCATTCTAAAAATGGTAGTGGGGAGCCCTGCCCTAGGTCTAACTATTTATCCTTTTTTTTTAAAGTAGGGTGGCCCAAACTTCAGTGATCAGATACTGCATTAAAAGGGGTCCTATTGCAACCCATCTTAAAGAAGTTTATAATTCAGACAATATACATGTACATATACATATACTACAAAGCCTACATGTCTGTTGATGCTGTGGGTTTGTATCCCACCGCTGCCATCATAACTGCTAAAATATAACTCAGTTCACACAGGAATAATTAAATTAACATCTTGACAACTTCATTCCAGGCCAAGTGTGCACCTCTTAGATACAGCAGCGCATAACACAATGCTGTTCACATCAAATATTACATATTGATAGTTAAACACTATTGATAATGACAACAACATAACAATGTCTACTATGAATGCCATTGATATACTCGTAGATGCATTCTTTCCACAGACTGTATTACAGGAGGATAACTAGCTGTGTAATTGCATTTAGTTACATTGACCGTTGCAGTTTTTATGAAATAAACCCATCTTGAGCAATTGTATCCAGGCTTTATTTTTCAAACATAAACGTATAAAGTAAATGTGATAACTAGTTTGTGGTAATGTTATTCACTTAAACATGAACTTGGTTACAATTTGTACCCCTTCCATAGCTGTACCTGTTAGAATTCCTACAACACCTTTAGTGAGTATCATCACAGATTGGTCCAGGATAGATCATACATGAGGAGAGGAAAATTATAGTTTAAACTGTAGAAGTTCATTTTCAGCTTGGAAACCCCAAACTGGTAACAGAATATTGCTGAAGAGTTCCTGAATCAAGTAATCTAGCAAATGTGAGTAAATCAAATCCTGCTTCTAATGATTTTGGTGTTTATTTTACACGGGTGTAGCAGGGAATTCAGAACACAGATCCTAATAGCTTTGGGTCTATGAATGATTACGATATAACCTCATACATTGATGGCACTCACAAATAATATGTCATTTAATTTGCTGCTCTCTACTACAAATACAATAACAAGCGAACACAATTGGTGGAATGTACATACAACGGAAAAACAAGAAGAATTCCTGTTGGTTTTTGCAGGAGATCAGATTTACAAGAGCCCTCGCTCATTCACTACGCTCAAGAAGGCAGCATTTACTATCCTTGACTTTGCCTTTGGTTTAGGAGTAACCAAGTTTTAATCATAATCTTGTAAATGTCGTACATTGGATTATAGACTGAAAAATCAGTCTATGTCTGGCTCCACCAAGACGAGAGCCTCAAAAGTCCAAAGATGTTACTGCAATGTCATGATTGATAAAGAGGCCAATCCGACTCCAACCTAATGGATTTTTCTGTCCAATTTACTTGGACGAGCGCCTCTGAGCTGAGATGCTCATGTACTTTGCACCGCTAGGCAAGCTTCATTTCGTCACACGCATTGGTCTCCTCATTCCTCTCCATGATACATAACTTGTAAGTTGTGACTGATGGAATAAAGTGCAAGGCAGCATGCAGCAAGCACGCCCAGAGCGAAAGTACACTAGACTCTACTGATCTAGCCTTAGCCCTTACTATAGCCCCTGCCTCTCAGTCTGATGGCACACATACACAACTCACCATTCATACTTCACCATGGGTGCAGTACTAACTTTAAGTTTAGAGCTGGTATCTGCATGGCTGCAGCTGGAGCTGATCATCTCCCAGACCACACTCACCGACGCAGTCAGAGCTCGATCTAGCTAGCCTTAAGGGCTTGGTGATAATGTGAAATATTGATATTGATATCACCAGCCTTAACTGGCTCCCTAGACCTGTGCGGAGAGGCATGTCAATAGACCCTAAAATGCGTCCGAAATCACCCCTTCCCACACCGACCATTGGACAGTGGCCTCGATGAATTTTATGCCACTTTACATCTAATTGCCTACGAAAATTAAAAATCATATTTAAATTTAAGGAAATATTAACAAATATCTTAAAGCGATACAGCCTGGGTGCTTTTCCACATGGACCGTGTGAGTTTCTCTTTGCATAGAAAGACCTCTGACTTGTTGATGGGATTTCCGTAAAGTGCTGCTCATGTAAGCTCTATGTGCATATCACATATAGGCCTACAGCACATTTCACGAGCAGCACTTTGACGGAAGTCCCATCAACACGAGTCAGAGGTCAACATTATTCATATGCAAAGAGGAAACTCTCACGGTCCATGTGGAGAAGCACCCATGCTGTATCGCTCTGGTAAGATATTTGCTAATATTTCCTTAAATTTAAATATGATTTTTAATTTTCATAGGCAATAGGCCTAATTGAATTAGATGTAGAGAAGTGGCATAAAATTCATCGAGGCCACTGTCCAATATTGGTCGGGTGTGGGAAGGGGTGATTTCGGATGCATTTTAGGGTCTGTTAATTGACATGCACAGGTCTATGGGAGCCAGTTAAGGCTTGGTGATATCAATATCAATATTTCACATTATCACCAAGCCCTTAAGGCTAGATCTAGCCAGGCCGCCTGGCCTGGCCTGGCAGGACCCCTGCCCATGTGTCAGGCCCATGCATACAGTACAGCCACACACTTTGTCACTAGCGATAAGCAAGAGTCATCATCATGTTTTCATAGATTACTCACCTACATTCACATTTTCCATAACTTTCAATGGTGACCTCAAAATGTAGACAAGTACACCAACCAATAAAAGCCAAATCACCCATAAATAGACCCAGATCCAAGCAAAAAACGACTTTATATTGTCAACAAACTGCCCCAAATGCCGGCCATCGTACAGTGATCAAGGGATTTTTAGAGCTGTCGTGTATGTACCTCTAAGTAAGCAACAATTAGTTCCATATCTTACAACAGCCCCACGAAATGCATAGATATATTAATGGTACCGTCGCACGAAGTGAACCAATTTTAGAAAGCTAAGCGGTACTCGTAGTAAACAGCTGCCACAGGAAACATATTAACTCAAGCTGGCGCTATATCAATTTAAAGCCGAGGGAGTTTCATTTATCTTTTCATATCAGGTGAAGCACGTTTGAGTGCTGCACTCACAAGTAAATTTTGGGCAGTAATGATGCGATGACTCTGAAAAAGAAGTGCCAAAATGTGTGAGGAGAGGATGTCGATCCATGATAGACACATAAGGAATAGCAATTTTAAGAGGGATCAAATCTTTATATAAACTTGAAGTGGAAGTGATATTTCAGAAACAAATAAAAGTTTGAGAAAATCTGAAAAAATAATTTCATTAACCACATAAAAGTTGATGCGATCGTTAAGGTTTCATGCTTGTTCCAGTTAGTTAGTTCTGACTAAATATCAATACACACAAAGTAATGAAAATTACAAACATTACAAAACATTAATATGAACGAATTATCAATTACACAGAAGGTTTTTTGTTTACAATTAAAGAGGCGCAATTTCCAAATAGTTTGCAATTCTATTTCTTCTCCAACTATTTATTTTCAACTATTTGCTTTTCTCCCACTTAACACCCCCCCCCCCTTCCCCTCCTTCAAACGAGGGAGTCGAAATATCTCCCTCTTCAATAATCAATTATTTAATTTGTACTGAACCTATTCTATACAAGCTTTGCTTTTTATTAGGTTTCATCATATTTCACTATCAAATAAATATATTCGTCTACTTGT